>PVLD010016687.1:0-44165 GCA_004027595.1 Dinomys branickii | reverse complement strand
AACCCACAAATTGGGAAAAAATCCTAGCTAGCTGTCCCTCAGACAAAGGTCTTCTATCTAGAACATACAAAGAATTAAAAAACATGTACCTGTCCAAATTCAAAGACCCAATCCAGAAATGGGCATCTGAGATGAATACACACTTCTCAGATAAAGAAATACAAATGGCAAATAAATATATGAGAAAATGTTCCACATCCTTAGTCATCAGAGAAATGCAAATAAAAACAACACTGAGATTTCATTTCACCCCAGCAAGACTGGCCAGTATTAAAAAATCATCCAGTAACAGATGCTGGCGAGGCTGTGGAGAAATAGGGACTCTATTACATTGCTGGTGGGAATGCAGACTGGTGCAACCACTGTGGAGAGCAGTTTGGAGATTTCTCAGCAAACTAGGTCTAGAGGTTCCATTCAAACCAGCTATTCCTCTTCTGGGTATTTTCCCAGAAGATCTGAAAACATCATATCACTCTGATATACGTGCACTCATGTTTATAGCAGCACAATTTGTAATAGCTAAAATGTGGAAGCAACCCAAGTGTCCACCCACAGAAGTCTGGATTAAAAAACTGTGGCATTTTTATATAATGGAATATTATTCAGCTATAAAGAAAGACAGTTTTGGGGACTTTGTAGACAAATGGTCAAAATTGGAAACCATACTCATAAGTGAAATAAATCAGCGGTACATGAGCAGGCAACGTATTGTTTCACTGGTGTAAGAACCTGAGGGTGGGAATATAAACTAAGAGACATGAAGGAAATCTGTTCAAAAGCAAAGAACAGATGGGATGAGGGAAAGTAGAAAAGAAAGAGGCAAAAATGTATGTATGTATATATGTAGATACATATGTGCAGGAGGGTTAACATGGTTCTACCAATGTATTATGTCACTTAATGCTAAGGAATAGTTGATGACTGGTTATTTGATCAATCTTGTATGTCTGTATGTGTTATCCTGAGCATACACTTTGAAGTTATCAATATGCAATGCAATAACTATTGTTGGTTTCCTGTTGCTTTGTCTATAATTCAATTCTGATCATACTGTTATTGTACTACTTTGTGTCTCTTTGTTAATGCTTTTCAGTTTCTTTTTTTTTTTTCTGTTGCTGATGTAGTTCTTTTTCTATCACACTTTAAAGGAAGGGAAAGAAAAGGAAAGGGAAGATAGGAAAAAATATGTAAGAAAGTAAGTGTGTATGTACAGCATATCTTATATAGTTGTACTACTGAACTAGGTCACTTCATAGTAAGGAATAGTTGGTGATTAATTGATTGATCAGTTCTGCATGTCTGTATCTTTGTTCCTGAATATACACTTCGAGGTTATCAATTTGTAAAGCAACAGCCATTGTTGATTCCCTGTCACCTTGTCTGTAGATCAGTTTTGATTGTATCATTCTTATGCTACTTTGTGTCTGTTTGTTAATATGTCTTCGTTCTTTTACTTAAAAAAAAATACAAATAGGGTGGAGTCAAGGAGAAGTGGGTGCAGAAATGAAATATACGTTAAAAATAAATATTAGCATTTGAGTTTTCAAGAGAAAAACATTTTATGCTGTTTCCTGTCCAAAGTAGGAACTTATAGAGGAGTTTCTCACACCTTTACCATAAAATAAATTGGCACGAACTTCTGTGTATTTGTTTCTTACCAGGTTTTCCCTGGTTACTTTGTTGTCTTAATATTAGCATTAAATATTAGTATTAGTCTTAATGGTAGTTTTAGGCCTAAATTAGACAAACTTTCTCTTTTCTTTCCTTCTTGAATTATTCCTCCCCGCCTGCAGGGTTGATCCTGATTGCTAGAACCCTAGTTCTGAGAGGTCTTTCACGCCTTTATCAGTATTTTCCTTCAGAGAGAGCTGTTAGCAGAACAAGCTGTTTGGAGATAGGGTCTGGCTGTGTGGCTTGGGCTAGAGTTGAACTCACAATTCTCCCGCTTCAGCTGCCTTGCTGCTGAGACTGCAGATATGCATCACCAGGTCTGGCTCTATAGTGTTTTTTTTTGTTGTTGCTGCTGTTGACTGGTTTGTTAACAGTATCTTTCATCAGTGAGTATCTGTAGGACCTGCATAAAGTACGTTTACTGTTAGATCTCTACCCTGCTGATCTACAATTATTATTACTATATTTCGTTTCATTCATTCACACAATAGTCATGTTATTTAGAGATATTTTCACAAACATGTCTCAAGTATACAGAGGAAGCTCACTATTAAAGAGAATCTATTATTTCAAAATATAAAAAACTCTTAACCAATTTCTGTGTTACACTGAAATTAAATTCTATTAATTTCCCTAAAATTTGGTCAGTAAAAGTTAATGTCCCTACCACTGGTTTCTGGTATCCATAGATTTACATTTAGCTTTCAAAAGTATTCCACAAATTACCTGTGCATTGTGCAGCACATTTGAAATCTTAACTCCAGGGGAGACTGAGGCCGGAGGATTGCAAGTCTGAGGCTAGCACATGAGCAATTTAGGGAGAACCCGTCTCAAAATAAAAAACAATGAGAATTGCTGGCAGTGCTCTATAGTAGGTGATTGTGCAGCTTACGGGAGGCCCTGGGTTCCATCCTCAGCACTGAAAAAAACAGTAACAGAAACCAAAAAGCTACTCTAGAATTTAGAAAATTCTCAGTTTGAAATCCTACTTCTGGAATAAGTGGATGTTTTGAGACATGCAAGTGTAACAGTGAAAGGGGTTACAGAGAGCCTGTGAGGAGAGAATGTGGAAGCAGCCTTCTGTACCCTTCCAGAGCCTTCTGAGAAACTGCTGTCTCACAATGACATACTGTTGTTTTAAACAAGTTCTGCTGGAATTATTGCCACTGTGGTACCCATGGCAGAGAAGTGCTCTCCCTGCAGATGAAATAATGCTCCCAGTCTGCACTGCAGATGGAATTGTGAATGTTGTGGGTGAACAGGACAGAGGAGGAAGGAGGGACAGAAAATGAGAAACCAATATCTATTAATTTTATAAATTCTTCACTTCTTGAGCACCAGGATTGCAGAATGACTCTAAAAAGATAGAGTTTAACTACATGGACTTAATGCTCTGGATACATGAAAGCAAAATAAAGGTCATTATAATTAGAAGTAAGGAAAATCCTATCACTCTGAGAGTCACACTACAGTATGATGCACATGTCAGGAAACCTATGCGGTCACCTGAAAGGGACTTTCTTGTCAGGCAAAGCAGTTTCTCCGGTCTGCTGCTTCTCTGTGCTCTGGTGCATGTCTCAGAGCCTTCTGCGCAGTCTTGTCATCTGCTGCCATGGTCTTACCTTTATCTTTGCTGTCGCTCTGGGACAGCGATCCACTAATGACTGCTAGCTCTAAGGACAGCTGTACCTACCGCTGTCCGCTCACCATCAGTGCTGGATCCTTGTTCGCACCACTTTTGCATGGATCCGACTCCAAGTCTCCACAGAGCAGCATTTGCAAACATCATATTGTAAATTTAATGAGATTGTACTTAAGTTTAAGTATTAAGAATATAGCGAAGAACTGATAAGTTGTCCTAAAATCTTCATTTTCTAAAAATTTGGATCAAAAGAAGCAGAGAGAATGACAGTGCTAGGAGCATGTGAGTGCTTGGTGCTGGGGTAGCTTAGAGCCAGCTCGGGCAAACCTTAGAGATGCGGGTCGATCACCAGGCGAGAGCTGTGCGGGAGGCTGGCCAGGACGTCTTGGAAACCAACAGTCCCCAGAAACGGAGAACATTCTCTGGAAAACCAGCTTTGAAATGAAAACCAGAAGTAGGTGCCGGGGATACAGGTCAGAGGCACAGTGGCTGCCTGGTTGAGTGTGAGGTCCTGAGTTCAATTCTGAGTACCAAAAAAGTAAAAAGAAAAAAGCAGAGACTAAGCATTTTAACTCTGCAAGAAGAGCAGTTGCCGTAAGCAGAAAAGGAAACCAAATAACAGAGAGTTTGAGACACCAAGCATTGGAAATTGTTTGCATTGGTAAAAATGATGATGTTTTAGTTGTGATAACCAGGCTTTAATGTCCTATAGAAATGCTTTATTGTTCATTTCAGAATAAAATATATATCCAGGAAAAGTATTTTTCCAGTTATACCTCAAATCTAAATAAACATTTTTTGTCCATTAATATAATCATGCTGTAATTATATATATATATATATTTCTATGCCATTAGCATACATTTTGTACTTTCCATATAAATTGAGCATGTTGAGTCTTCTACTTAGATGTATTAAAACTTTTTATTCCTCCTTTTTACTGTTAACTTCCCTCACTAAACTCTTGATGTTACTATGAGTAATGCCTGATGTATACACTTTTGAAGTTTTTGAAGCTGTTTTTAGACACCAGGACTTTTGGTAGCAGTTTAGCAGAGTAGAAGTGGAAGCGCTATTGACCTTTGTGTTGGATTTTAGACATACAGGTTTGCTGTGACGCCTGACAGTCCAACAAGACAAAGAAAGTAGTGAGGAGCTGAAATATTTTCAAGTTCCTTGATTGTTCACACACTTCCAAATTGCTTGACTGCGTAAGAAAGAATCTGATAATCAGAAGAAATGACTTTGAAGCAATAGGGGTATAAAAATAGGGTAGGACCAGTTTAGTTAGGATATACTGAACCTTTTCCACGGGAGTGGTACTCTTCAGAAAGTAGTTACTTTGTCTTTTCACAGACTACTGTGCTACAACAGCCTATCTAAATCAATGCTACATCTGAATCATATTCATCCCTTTATTTGGATTGTATTCTGAATCTTTCATAATTGGATTTCCTGTATAGTTTTTATGCGGTGAAAACATATGCATGTTTAACTCACTGACATAGTTTTCTTTGGCAGTTTAACTTCCTGTAAATTAAGTTTACAATTCTGCTTTATTACTGAGTTAATATAAGCTTTGATAGCATAGACAAATATTCCTAGCCTCCAGAACAAGGATAAGGTAGGATTGGGGATGCAAGGCTTATTGCAGTCCTGGACTGTGGTCAACACACCAACCCAGTGCTGCCAAGGGAGGTCAATTTTGGAGGCAGAAGGTACTTTCCTAGGGTGGCTGCTTCAGCAACGTACCTACACTATGTACACTGGTTACCTCCAGGAAAAACTAACATGACATCAAAACACTGTCAAAGAGTCAGAATTCTAATCTAGTTGTGTAACTCCCCTGAAGAAGGTAAAAATGATTACAATTGTTATGTCAATTCTCTCTAGTCAGAGACCACCAGAAATGCATCTGCAGTTGAATTTAGGGTTTATGATGCACAGCAGTGAGGAGAGTGCACATCATAAGGAACTGTGAGTTTCTTAGTAGAAGGATGTTAGAACTTTTCATAGGATTTGGACTTGGCCTCAGTGGTTTGGAGAAGTAAGGAAATGGGGTTTATTCTAGATTGGATTTTGTTGGAAAGCAGGAGTAGTTCTATGATCGACCAACTCAATCCATCTTACCTATAATGAGGTCAGGCTTGAGACAGGATAAGGCCTCAATGGTAAAGAAGCAGCTGTCATTGATATTAATGGTCAGAAGTATATGTGTGGTATTTTGTGGGTGTCACAGGTACCTTGACTTTTGTCCATGTTTAAAGACAACTGTGAAGTGTCCTTCTTTAGTCTGAATGACCTAATCTGATGTTGGTGTTCTGTGAAATTATTTATGGGCACCCAAAGAATATCCCTACTTTAGCTCTAAGCTGCAGGCCAGTTGTAAACAGCACTGGGCCCAGGCTGTAAGAGCCGGCCATTCCTAGGTGCCGGCTCTGTGTTTCCTCAGCTAAATGCAAGATAGTGAGACTGATCAGCCATGAACCATAGCTGGAAATGAGGACAGAAAATGCAGTGTGTGCTAATTAATTGTATTCAGATTGGACTAACTGGCTATAAAAAATACTTTGAGGAATACTGTGGAAAATTTGAATAGAGATGGGATATTGGGTGATGCTCCAACTGGAGAGCACCAGTGAGGGTGAGCGAAAGCTCAAGGGAGAGTGGGTACTTCCCCTTGATGGGCATCTTGCCATGGTCCAAGAAAAATCTGTTGTAAACTGATGTTCAATACGTATGTACTCACTTATACACTCTCTTCTTTGTTTACATGAAATTGTTTACATTGTATTTCACAGGCTAGTTTGATGATTTTGAAATTATTTTGACATCATTTGAGGTTTGCCTATCATGTTTCTGTTCCAAATGAGATCAAAGTAACTGTTTTAGTGAGGTTGTTTAGGAATGCCACCCAGAGCTGGTGTGTTTTCGGTCTGTGCATTCCAGATAGTGGCAACACAGGGCTCTCCCTGTTCTTAGTCTGACCCAGTGAAATGTGATGAGTCACTGTGAGAAAAAAGAGACAACTTCAAGTTGGTAATTGTGCCTTATGATTCATATCTCAGTAAGATAGCTCGGGAGCATTGGCTTTGTAGCAGAAAAAGCCACCCCCCCCCCCGCCTGCTAGTTCCTGTTACAATTCCTGTTACTTCTGTTTCTTAGAAATGGCTGGTCACTGTGTTGTATAGCTGGTCACTATATTGCATATTGTAAGAATCAATTAAAGACAACCAAATACCCTGCTTCTTGCTTACAACCTCATAAAACCTCCCTTGCTGGGCATTCAGGGCATGATATTTTGGGAATGATCCCAATTGGTATCCATCAATGTAAATAAATCTGGCTCCAAATCCTGGGTGTTGTTTCGGTGTTTCTGGTGCTGTAGTAGTTTGTTTGAGCTCTGCAGTGATTTTGTCTTCGACCTCCTGTTTGCCAGAGCTCAGAGTCTGAGACAGGCAGCTTGGGTTCGGGAGGCTGAGAACACTGCGGCAGAGGTGAGCCTGCCACATTAGAGTGCAACGGAGATTGAGCCAGAGACGGCAGAGGAGAACAAGGGCAGGAAGGGAGCGGAGAGGGAGAGGTGGCTGCAAGTGAGGATGGAGCCGGAGACCAGTGTTGAATTTAGGGTCAGAAAAATCTGTTGTCTAGATGAAGAATTAAATAGAGCAAAGACAATTGTTGTTCCAACTCCAGGTTTCACTCATAAAACAACGTGGGGTAGGTCTGCAGTTACCGAGTGGAGGAAACTTCGTGTCTAATTGATCCTTTTGAACATTCACCTGTAATGATGGAATTAAACATGATCTGTGCAGTGCTCCTGCTGAAATGCTTCAAGCATGTGGGCGTGGGGTAGGGACTGGAATCAGCTCTTGTGCACCCTCCCGGTAAGGCGATGCTCCAATCCATCATAACCTCTTTCAGAATTCCATGGTGGAGGGGGTGTGTTCCATCTGTTTGCCACCATCTCCATTTGGAGCCCTGTGGATCTGAGCCCTCTGAAAACGATTTCCACCCAAAAGCCCTTTCTTTGTGTGTGTTGGTGTGAGCTTTCCAGACAAATCTCAGATTAAAGTTCACCTAGACAGCATCACCCAGAAACTTAGTACTAAATTCTATTTCAGCATAGTCTCTTCATGCCTGCTTGTGACAAAGCTGATTTCTATTCATTGTTTTTCCAGAAGGGCATAAAATAAACTAGAGACTCACAGGGGCCTTGCCCACTCTGCAATGCTCGTGTCACACTTTTATCAGTGTCTGTCGGAGACCCAGGGTTCAAACTATTGGAGGTCCAGATGACATCTGGCTTCCCCGCTCCCCTGAAGCACTGGCTGCAGTGCTTATCAGTGCATTATTCATCAAAACTGATGATGCAAGGTACAACATGCTGTCTGCAGCTCAGTGTACGACTGGAGAGGAGTTGGCAGAAACGCCTGGTGTTCTGTGAGCAGCATGTAATCAATAGTCTGGGTGCTTGTTCACTTCGTGTTGATGACTATTCCCTCTGGTACATTTCTGTATATTTTTGGGTTCACTGTACTACCAGCTGTGCAATTTTTCTTTCTCTGTTTCTCATACCAACCCTGATAGACTGAGCAGAAGGAGCAACCTTTTTGTGTGGCAAGTGTCAAATCAAATAATCTAATGACCAAAGCAGGGCAGCAGCAGCAGGCATGGACACAAAGACACAGTTCTAATAATTTCCAAGTGTACTTGGTGATAAAACCAAACAAGCTGTGCTGAAATTCAGACTTTCTGCTACTTGACCCAAATTAAACAATACCAATGCTCCCCTTTGCTCCTTCTCAAATGCCAAACAAATCGTTGGTTTGCCTCCTCCCGTTCCCTCCATCAAGTGTGTGGCTGCTTATGCTTGTGCGTGTAAATCCCGTTCCTTCTTAGTAGAGAGGAATGTGTTCCCTTTGTTAGAGACAAACGCTCAACACTGTCAGTGAGTTGAAGTGTCTGAGATGTGTTATTTCCTTCCCTGTGATGGTGATGTTATTGGCAATTGCACAAGATAGTCAAGAATCAGTGCAGAGATTCATCTTCTATATCTGAGATTAAAAAATTAATTTTCACCTGTAAACTGAGCACTTGGGTATCTCTCACAATTTTAAGATCTTGTCTAATTATTTGCATTAAGAAAAAATGATTTCCTTTCTTTAAAACAAGGAAAAATAGACACCCACATGGTAAAAACACTAGTTCAAGTGTTCACACATCTTGACTTTTAGTAAACATTTTAGCAATGATTTTAGAAAATCTGTAAGATTTTAATGTTCTCCCTAATAGCAGATGTGGAAAGCCTGCTCCAAGGCCCCGCTGTCTCGGGCAGCAGTGAAGTCTGCCATCCTGCAGGTGATTTGAAGGCTGAGTGGCCACTGCACACCCTGGTTTTCATCCTATGTCCATGGTTTAATAGCTATGTCCATCATGTTTGTCAGGCTTGATGATTACTGCAGGTCAAAACCATGATCACTACAAGGCATTAACTGATCTCTTGTGTCTCCACACCTCTTCAGCATTAAAATATTGAGGGTTGTTTATTTTTAGACTGAGTAAATGTGGCTGTACTGATTTCTAGTTGACACTGATATTATTCTTTCACAGGGAAGACCTTAACAGGGAATTCCGAAATTCTGTCATTTGCTGCGGACATAGCACACCCAACCACTCTGCACAGATAGGATATCTGCCTCTGGATAAATGAGTCTCTCTGGTCCTGGGGCTCTGCCCTGGAAACATATAGCTTAAAACGGGCAAGTGCACAGACAATATACCATGACATGGAGCAGCTGTAGGTAGGATGGGAATAAAAGAGGCAATCATCACAGTAGTTACTGAGGTCACAAAATTCAATTCTGAATAGGGCTGTGGTTCAATCATGGGCCTCTGAATTCAGACTTTTCAGATTCAGTCCTAGCAGTGCCATTTCCAAGCACTGAGGCCACCAGTAAAGTGAATTAACTTCTCTGTTTCTCAGTTTTATCCTATGCTAAATGTGGAGAATAATATTACTCAGGTCACAGCGTTATTATGAAGAATAATTCACATATACTGTGTGTAGGATGAGTGAGCACTGGCACCGAGCAAGTGGTCAATGAGAGCTAACTGTTATTACCACAATGAGCAAGGTAAGACTTTGTTATACTACTTCAAAATTTAATTGCATTCTCCTGCAACAGTATTATTGACTATGTAACATGTTAAGACATTGTTTTATGTGTCAAGGGGTAAAATGTGATAAAATATGGTTCTGACTTCTAGGAGCTTCGGACCAGTGGGCTGGAGTTAGACATGGGTGTGGCTGACAGTGAAGGGATGGAAGTCCCAGAGCAGAGGCACTGGCCTTGGGAAGAGAGAGCCCCTGGTTCTTACTTGAGATGAGGAAGTGGATGGTGGGTGGAAGGAAGTAAGGTGGTCACTTGAGTGGTTGTGGGGGTATAGTTCATAATTTCAAAAGAGATTGGCAGTATGAGAGGGTAGTCACATGGAATGTAATGATCAGGGAGGTAAGAAGTGGGGATTATGCGAGGCTGGTAAATGTTCCCATGCGCATTAAGTATCTATTTTATTTCACTGTGAGCCTGCAAGGTACACAAAAAAGAGCATGATGTTTGCAGCTGGCTTGACCTGTGGTTGGATTTTGTTTCTGTCTGTTATCCAGCCATGGGATATGAAGCCTCAATTTCTTTATATATGTACCATGGTAAGGATAATAATCCTTTATATCCTATGGGGGTGTTGGCGATAATCACAGGAATAAAATGTATAATCTGTTTCGTTTTTATAGGAATCCTTTGCCTTATGTCTTGTACTCTGAGTATTTAAAGTAGAGAATGATAACAGTAGTTAACTGTTGTTATTTTCTTGTGAAATCTTTTATATTTTCATAAAATAAAAAAGAATGGGTGAAGGACATCACCTTAGGACAGTCACAGATACATCTTTTCTTTGTGGTATAGCCAGTGGTACGGTCACCATATTTTGGGATAGACCAGCTTCCAACTGCAATTTCTTTATGCTTCTGAGGCTTAAGGAAGACTGATTGAAGACCCAAATTCATGTTCCTTCTGCACTGAGAGACTGGTTATGGGTCCAAGCCTCTGAGGTTCCTCTGACTTTCCTTTATGCTCTTTCCTCTATTCCAGAAGAGATCCTTGTCCTGAGAACACTGGGGTGCACAATTTTCTTGGAAGAAGGAATTGTAAATGCAGAAGGGTAAGGATGTGCTTAACTTTCTCAAAGAACAAGGAAGGGCTCAGATTGGAGCAGAGTGTGGGAGATGGTCAGTGGCGTGATATGTAGTCTGAGCAGTGGCCAGGAGACAGATCATGTAAAGCCCTATATTTTAGATTTCATCCTAAAACAGGAGACATTCCTTGGAGAGTTTTGATATGCAGAGTGAGATAATGCACCCTATACTTTAAAAAAAAGCTCACATTGGTAGCTCATGAAAAATAGCCTGAAAAGGCACAAGCAGCCTGTTGGAAACTAGTTAGGAGGCTATTGAGACAACCAGGAGAGAGATAATGGTGGCCTGGACTTGAGTTCTGGAAACAGAAAGGGTCAGAAATCTTCTAAGAAGTGAGGTGAGGCATCCATGGACTGAACACAAAGGTAGGGAAAAGAGGAATTGGGGTATGCCCCAGGCTTTTGATTAGATTAACCAGATATTGGAGGTATCATTTACCAAGCAGGAAAGACTGGAAGAGAAGCCGGTTTGGGAGGGGAAAGAAAAAGTCTGACTTGGATACATTAAGTTCAAATTGCCTTTCCTGACTAATCTTCCATCACATGAGTATGTGGAACAGGTAGTTGAATACATGATTTTGGAAATTAGGGTTGAGTTACAGCACAAGATTACATTTGGAAATGCATTATCCTTCACTTTTAGATGACTTCATTGTACACATAGCTCAAAGCTGTGTAAAATAATCTTGATTTTTATTCTTGATCAAGAGGAGAAAGTTGTTCTGAGTTAGTTTGCCTTAAACATGAAGTACCTGTGGGGATTCGGAGGCAGGGACCTGAGAGTTACGTCAGCTCCAAAACTGGCCTGTGTAGCTTGTCCAGTGAGAGACTGGATAACCAGCAACGGTGGATGTGACACACAGAGAGCCAAGTCCAAGAAGGGGGAGCAGGAATCAAAACTGCTTAAAACACATCTGGAAGAAACAAACAAAACTCATCTTCCTTTGTTTTGTTTTATATCACTGAGCAATTTGATTAAAACAAATCAGCAGGACAAAAAATGAAGTTGCTTTTCTGTGGGGAGAAAAAATCAATGAGAAGAATCAAGGTTGAGTAAATGTCCTATGGATACTCAGGGGAAGAAATTCATTTTCCGGAATACAAAGGGAATTTTTCAAGGTTTAGTTGTTTTCTATCACACAAAATTACTTTCCTTTTGTGCTTTGGCATTAGGGGTGTGGTGCATACTGGAGGATTAGCAGTTCATCACCTGAGAAGGTTTTCAAAGTGCTTTTTAATTTGACAGGGTGTATAAATTTCCCAGTTAGGGAATGTCTTTGTGAAAGTAACGGGGTTAGTCATTTGGAAAAAGTCTGCAGCCAACCCAAATTTGGCAACACATGTAACCCAACCTCACAGATTGTTCTAAAGATCAGTCCCTGTAACCAAACCAGAAGAGAATCAAGTTGTAGTCAGGGTGGCGACACACTCGGTGGTACCTCCATGGGACCTGCTATAGGACTGAACGTGGACAACTTCTGGTTAAGGTGACACAGGATCTCCCTCAGCATTTGAGCAGATGCCACGCACTTGCAGGGAGCCCCCAGCCAATTCTTGGGTCAGGTTTGCAGTTGCTGGACAGAGGGAAGCTCCTACCTGGACCTTGTTCCTGCAGCTCCTTGCTGGGCTGGCCATGGCTTCCTCAAAGGTGTCCAGAGGTTTTTCTCAACCAATCCTCCTTTCTTCTCTCACATTTTCAGCGGTGCCAGACCTGCTACACCACTGTTTGTAGGTCTGACCACTCTATTTCCATTTCCCCTTTCTCTCTCTCTCTCTTTCTCTCTCTGTGAGTGTGTGTGTTACTATGGATTGAATTGCCTTTGCATTGAACTCTATCCTCATGTGTTGGCTTGGGGATTATAGTGCAAGGTGAAACAATATATAATACAGGGTACATATTTTATAAGATTATTTATAATAGCCAAAGAACGATATACAAAAGAGTGCAGGAAATTTGCCCACACACTATAGACCAGGAATCCAGCTGAGGGCCTGGATCCTGCGATAATGTCCTGCGTGAGTCCAACTTAAGACCTAGAGCTCATAACAATACTTCCCACGAGTACAACTGAAGACCCAGAGCCCCCTAACAATATATCAGGAAGGCCTGTTTTCGTGGATCTGCACTGGGAAGGCCCAAAGGTAAGTAGTGGAATCTAGGAAGTCTGTGACAGAAGGGTAAAGGATCTGTGGTAGCAGGCTGAGGGATCTGCACTGGAGCCAGGAAGCAATACTCAAAGTAGGAACCAGAGCTCCCGCAGAAGGTGCCACAGCCGTCTTCAGCAGCAGTAAGGTTCTGAGATCCTCAAGTGATCAAAATGGCCTAGTTCCCATTAGGGAAATCAACACAGCAAGCTTTTCCAGGAAACTGGCAGTGCACCATCTTCCCCTCTGAAGCCAGGAAGTGATGCTTAAAGTGAGGACCAGAGCTTTCCCAAAGTAAACAGAAAACATTCCCAGTGCCAATGAGGTCCTGAGGTCCTTAGAGGATAAAAACACCCAAGTTTATCAGGAAAGCCAGCATGACAAGCTCCTCCAAGACAACCAACAGCTCCTTACAGCTTCCGCCAGCTTCCAATTTCCAACAGCCTCTCTCAGCTCCCAACAGCCTTCTCCTCCAGTTCTGCCTCTTATGCTGCTGGCAACAGTGCTCAGGTGCACCTCCCACACCCAGTGCCACATTTACTCAGTTTAGCTGAGGGTTATAAGTTGACCACCACTACACTACCATCAATCCACTACACCTCGGCTCTTTTAACTTTAGTTTTTTATAATTTTAAGGCAGGATCTTACTAAATCGCTACATTGCCTTAGTTGGGCTAGAGCTTGCAACCCTTCTGCCTTATCCTCTCAAGTGTTGGGGTTGTAGGGTGTGCCAGTCCCCCTTCCTTTCATGCTCTCCACTTCCAGTGAATTTCTGGCACTTCCAGTTCTGTGTTGGCATCAACCTCTGAGAAGGATCATCAGATAGACCATCTCAGCCTCATCAAAGTACCCAGAGTTTACTCAGATTTCTCTTATTTACAACCATTTTTATGTCATATAAATTTATAACATATTCTGGGACATTTCTTGTCTCCAACCCCCAATTTCCAGATTCCTGCTTGATTTAATCACATGAACTCTTCAGGAGCAAGAATATATCAGGATAGTTTAAGAAAGAATTCTAGCATTGTTAGAAAAAATGACATCAAATTATATACATCCCAGGTCAGAGGGATGTCTGCCTGGCAAGCACGAGGTCCAGAGTTTGATTCCCAGTACAAAAAAAAAAAAAAAAAAAAACCAAAACCAAAAAACAAGAAACAAAAACCGCATGAGGCAGAATATGAATTTTCCTCTGACAACCAAAACACTGTCAGTAGTTTGCAACAATTTTTCAAATTTTTTGTTATAGTCCTCTGGTAAAGAACAGAATGGACCCAAACAGAGATGCTTATTTTCCAATCGTGACAGATTTAGGGACGTAAGATTGATGGTGCAGGCAGCTGGGTGAAGTGAGGTTGGTCCCCAAACCGAGAACCGAGATCCTCCTCAAATGGGCACATTGGGGTTTTCTTTTTTTTTTTTTTGGTGGTACTGGGGATCAAACTCAGGACCTTGAGCTTGCCAGGCAAGCACTTATTCCACTGAGCTATATCACCAGCCCTTACATTGGGGTTTTCTTAAGTTGTGCTCATTGTAACAATGCCTCATCATTCTCAAGACCTTAGTGCCCGTGTGTGAGACTGTATGACCAAGGCTTGGAAGTCTTGTAAAGCCCAGTATCTTTTCTTATTTTACCATTGAGCAGAACCAGTCATGTGTTTAGGATCCTGAGCCTGGGACACTGACACAAGCCAGTTATGAAGCACACCGCACTGTAAAGCCAGAGCCCAGTTTCTCACAGTGGCTTGGCCTTAGCTCCATGACTGTGGCTACTTGGCTCATGTTTTCCACGTGTTTGCATTGAGGGGGTTAAACTAGCTACTCACTAAGGTCTCTTTGAGCTCTGAATGTCTATAACTTTCTGAAATGGAAAAGGAATAAAATGTGCCCACATTCTTCCAATATTACTTCTCTGTTACTAAAAATAAAAACACAACCTCTGTAATTCTAGTGCTCTGGGAGGTTGAGGCAGGGAGGACTGTGAACAAGTTCAAGGCAAGTGCGGACAACAGTAGGCCATGCAGCAACCATGGTTAATTCCTATCATTTCATCTTGAGGTCATGTATCCTTTTTGTTGTTTTTGTGTTGTTTTGATTTTGTCTTTGTTGTTGTTAGTTTTTTAAATTTTTAAAATAAAAAATAAAAAAATAGCAAAACTTTATCTCAAAATAAAAAAAAAGACTGAGAAGGTAGTGCAAAGGCTCTGAGTTCAATCACTGGTACCAAATACAAAACAGAACAAAACAAAACAGAACCCAAAATACGTGCAGATTTTCAAAGATAGTTTTTACTGTACTCATGACCCATCCCCTGCTTTGTGGGATGATCTCATCAAATTTCAGAGGAATTGAGAGGACCAATTTCCAAATCATCTGGAGCAATTAATTCCAGTGGTTGGAGTTAATTATGATGAGGCAATTCATAAAGTATACAGTAGAAAAAAAACAGCAATTGATGAGACTTCATCTGCAGTGAGATTTTTTTCAAAGGCATTCTTCTGGCAATGCATTTCAAAGTTAAACATATGTGTGCTTCGCTGGTGGGAAAATAGTTTACGAGAGTATCATTAGGTATGTGTATGAATCATATGCAGAGGGCCCTATGTACATTTTTACTGCTATTCTACGTATATAATTGGTGTATAACATGGGAAAATTAGTGACTATGTCAGAGACCTCAACTCTAACATTTTTTATGTATAAACTATATGCAAAAAAGAAGTCTGTTGATAAAATGCCATGTTATTATGAAATAATTTTAATATCAATATGAAAAATTAATAAGAATATAGTAAGTATAGAAATGACAATTTAGGAAGCACTCTCAACTCTGTCCTGTAAAATAAAGAATTTGCAATAATGCAATAGTAGACTATATTTCTGTTTTATGATTCAGATAATAAAGCACTTAGGTTCCACTTTCATGGTTTATGCTGTTATCAAAACCCCCTGATATAATTAGATGGTCTTGTTTTTAGATAATTACTTATACTTTCTTATTGCATAGCAAAAATCACACTGATAAAAATCTTTGATATCTTTAATTTAAGAGCTGTGTTACTGGAATAGGCCATGAGGGCCAGAAATCAAGTTAATTTACCATAAAAAGCTAGAATGTTTATAAACTGAATAATAGGGATAATACCACTTGCATGGGGACAAGCTAAAATAAACCTGAATAAGAGATTTCCTTAGACAATTACTATATATGAAAAGTTTTACCTCCATTTATGTGAATAACACAAAACAGCCTACTCTTCGGAGGTAAGAAGAAATGAAAATAAAAATTTCTTGAAGTTAGATTAGCTTAACAGTATCATAATAGTTGTCATATTTTTACTATTTAGGACCTGGATCGCTAGAATTTTAAAAATTATCACGAGCAGGAAAACACTCTTACCAGTATTTTGATATAATATATACGTGCTTGCTCACAGCACATGAAATTGTCTAAAATAGTGCAAATGTACTTACAATTGAAAATATAAGTGTAGCTCCCCCAAATCAAAATAATTGGTGAAAATACAAATTTGTAATGTTTCTAACTTCGTTATAAATATAAGCCCTTCCCTTTTGTATCTGGTTTTCTGAAGCGTCATATAAGAAAATGTCAATCAAAATATTGCTAGTAAAACCAGGCCCCTCTCAGTTTGCCCTAAAAACTGATTCCTCCAACTGCTGTCTGAGTGGCGTCTGTTATTTATTGTGGACAAGGCACTCATGCACGTTGTTTACTTTTATCTCCTAAGTAGCGTTTCCATGTAGGTACTGCTATTTCCATAGTGCTCCAGGAAAACGAGTTCACTAGGACTATCTACTTTTCAAGGTAAGTTGATTTCATTAACTACAAAACAACCCGTCTGGTTTTCAGCTTATCACTATAGCATTGTATGCATCTGCATGCTAGGAAGTATGCACGCCAGTGTGGTGGAAATTTCTCTGTAGTGGCTGTCTGGAAGCGCAGGAAAATTCTAAGGGTGTCCATGAGTAATCCTCAGAATTACCGTTTCCCGGCCCCTGGGAGAAGTTCTTTATGATTAGGGATAGTTTTCTAAACTGATGCGGTCTGTGCTTGCTTACATATTCCGTATTTGTGTCCATTTGAGACTTTTCTGGGCTTCTCCTTATCCTCCAGCGCATGATCGATTTTTCATGGGAGGAGGCCCGACCTGGGACACTTGTCTATTTTATATATAGAACTATAAAGATAACGATACCCTCTAGCAAACGAGGAAACCTGTGAGCTGTAAATGCCTGTGTTTCCAACTAATTCACGGAAGTCCCTCCAAGGGAGGGACTTATTTTGCATTTGAACTCCAAAACACCTTTCAAGATTGTTAAACTTAACACCAGCCTGAAAATCCCAGTCATGCTGGAGATCAGTTAACTGCTCCTAGTGCCCCACTAGCTCCCCTTTAAGATGTTTGCATTTTAGAGTAATTTGGCCATTATCCCATTTGCACTAAATAAAAACACATTATTATTTTGTATGATAGGAAGTTCATTTGTAATACTCACACACTGTAGGAGCTTGTTCCTTTCCTCTCTGCCCTGGTCAAATTATCATCCATTCTTCTCTGAATCAGCTTCAAACCTGAGCTTATCTCCTTCTGCGTACTTGGTTTGTTTTATCTCATTCTTGCCATTACACTATTGCCTCTTATTCTCACATTAGGGTTTAAAGGCTCTGAATATTCCCTTCTTGCATTTTTCAAACCAACTGTCTCATATTGAATCAAAATTCATTACTTGACTACTCGATTACCTAATTATTTGCCATTAACTTTAATATTTTGAAATAATAATCTTTTATAGTAACAGTTGATGCTCACTGTAAGATTTATATAATTAGGTTGGGAGTAAAAACAAAATATGAACCACTGCAGTATCATCAACCAGAAATAACCACTGTTGTGATATATAATCTTTATTTCCATGCATATCCTCATTTGCAAGTAACACAATAATTAATTACACTGTATAAACTGTTTTGTAACCTTTGCCTACAATATAGCATAAATATATATTTCTGTTGTCCTTGATAGTCTTTCTCAACATCATTTGCAATGGCTTTATATTTTCTTTTATATGGATATATGCAATTTATTTAATCAATTCCCTATTGCAAGGTTTGGTGTATTTCTATGTTTTGAGACATTTTAAATAAATCTATGATAAACAACTTTGATAACTAAATATCTGGCACATTTATAATCACTTTATTAAGGTTGATTTGAACTTAGCCAGAATTTGACTTTAACCAAAATAGATATATTTTTCCAAAATTTCATCCAGTATAATTATATCAATTTATACTTTCACTAACTTTATTGATGTTCCTTGCATTATTATTCCTTATCCCTTAATTTTACCAATTTGAATGCTAATTGCTTAGGCAAAAGCATATTGATTTAATCAGCCATTTATTTAAATACCAGAAAAATTGAATTTAAAACATTTTCTTGATCTATCTTTATGTGAATGTGTATATTTTTATTGCCTATCTATGTTCTTTGCTCCTTCATAAGAACCTTCCATATAATAAAGTAAACTTTATTGTTACATTTGTTATAATTTTTCTACTCTTTTAAATCATTTCATTTGTTTAAAAAATTCAAAACTATGGTCATCTTTTTCTGTAAAAGATTTTTATTTTGATGTCATAATTATCATCGTATTTTGATTCTAATGTAATATATATATTTTCAGCTAAAGCACAGTTCTTAGTACTTTCATGATTTTACTTCAAAAATTTAGATTTGCGTTATTTGAAAGGACATATCAATAGATAAGAAAAACGGAAGAAGAGACAGAGGGGTCTTCCGCACTGACAGGAGGCTGCTGGGCCGGTCAGCAGGACTCAGTCAGGGTGGGAAATAGTGGTTGGAGACTCCTCTTGCCGGACAAATGTGAGATCTGTTGTCAGCTCACCTGGGGAGAAAGTGGAAAGGAAGGAGGTGCTTGAGTACCATGTTTCTGTGCTCAGTTTGTGAATGTTGTCCGTCACTGTGGCTTGCCTTAGCTTCATCTCCTTGGCTCTGGATTTTGCTGAGTTTCATCCAAACTGTATCAGAAGATCACACTTTCCCAAGGTATAACCTTGAAACAGAGGAGTGGGCCATTGCTAGGCAGAGGGACCGAATGGAGTGACTCCTGGGTCACTGTAAATCTTTGCATTATCTGTACCCCTGAAACATCTTCTCTGGCAACTGCCAGTCTTGCTCTTCAATAGCTGAAGTGGGGTAAGGACATTGTTTTTATTGAAATACATAAAAATTGTACACAAAGGGATTGTGCACCTTAAAAATCTGTTAATATGTTTTATTAATTAATCTCTGATGTCTGTGAGTAATAATGAGGATGGAAAATTTGAATTATTAAGTAGTATGCAATATTCTTATTGTTTAAAGGTAAACACAATGTTATCGATAGGACTATGTTCTAATTTCAGTGTATCGCCTCAGTTTTTAATTTTAAAGGACAAAGCAGAGCACATCACAAAGACCAAGTAGAAGAGTTCAGAGAAAAAAAATGATAATAATAATAGGGACAAATAATTACTGGTATCTACTACTGTGTGTACTGTGTGATTAATATTCCATTTTACTTCACTACCATTCTTTTGATCTATAATTAAAACTTCTAGTTTAAAGATGAGGAAATTAGAGCATTTTAAAAATGACATAAGAGATTCAGTTTGCATTTTGAAAGTAGCAGGAGACCAACTGGATATAAAATTGAGATGATATGATTAAATTTAATTTTGCATTTGAATATTTATTGGCTACGTGTTCTGTGGCTAGAACTGTGCTTATTAGGGAATAAAACTCATTAGATTGCCATGTAGAAATCCTTAGGCTATAATTTTAAGGGAAATGACTGGCCTTCACCACTATTTGAAAATCAAAAGATAAGGTAGGACCGATGTTTATTTTGATGATAAAAATGTTAGTGTATACAGGAGTTTATGGTCTATTTATGCAGAACATGAAAACAAACGCATAGTTTCTATTTGCAAAGAGCCTCAGTTATTGTTCTATAAAAATGAAGGGAAGCACATAACTCCATTGAATAATATGAGAAAAGGATCACTTCATAAAGCACATATAAGCAAATACCAAGAAGTCGGTAGTGATATCCCGTGTTCTAGGCCCCTGGGCAGCAGTGAGGTTAGCACTGGCTTTGGTTTGGGTACTACTGGAGAGAAGGCAGGGCCTTCATCATTTTTACGAGGCTTTGAACATTTGCATGGTAGAAGGTAGCTGTGTGCAGCCCTCCTCATCATGCCCTCCTCTCAGGAAGCTGGAAGGAGACTACTGCTACCACTCACCATGATTGATTTTATCATCAACCCCTTTACGAATGCTCCTTTCTTCTCCTCCAAAGAGGGGTCTACAGTCTGATGTTATACTTCGGTCAGGAGTAGTTTTGTTGTACAAAATAGAAAAGCTGACACATATACAGTGATGTCAACAAGCATGGGTTTATTTTTCTTCATCTGATGAGAGGTGATGGACCCGTGCTGATGAAGGGCCCTCTGCACATTGTCAAGGACCAAAACTTCCAAACTGATACGCCACTGCTCTTATGCAGTGGTTTTCATTGTAATATGTTTGATTGTAGCTGGGGATGACAGGGTAGCACAGTGACAAGAGTGTTTCACTAGCACATGTGAGGCCCTGATTTCATCCTTGGCTCCCCCAAAAAAGAAGAAAAATGGTCATTAGAATTTCATGTCCTTAGGCAGAAAGGAGAAGGATAAAGGTCAAAATAGCAAAGTCTTCTAGAATTGTGACACAAAAATTTATTTTTACATTATTGGCTAGGGGTGTGCAACAGGGCCACTCCTTTGTACAAGAGAGGCTGACATGTAAATGTTTAGATAGGCACTTGACAACACCAGCACAATTGGGGTTCTCTTAGTGAAGAAAAGAGGGGATACTAGAAGTGACATGGAAAAACATCAGTCTTTACATTTAACAGGAGCAATTTTGCATATTGCAATGCAAATAAAATGTAAAGATTCTAAATGATACTGTGTTGAATAGAATTTAATTATCTACTTCATTATCTCATGGGGTTGTTGTGAGTTTTACATGAGACAATACCAAGAAAACCTTAGGCATGATTACTGATTATTAGGCATATATTTAATTTAAATGAACTGTTATCTATGAAGTGTTGGACAGGGCAAATCTTTAGAAATATCAGTTATGATTCTTTGCTGTTATGAAAAATGTTTCATTCTCTGTGGCTTTTTAAGCTTCTGTTTCATAAATTATATGAACACAGTTCTCTACAGAGATTTTTTATTTCCTGTCTACACAACTGTTAAAGGCTTGTCCTTAAGGAAGACAACAGTGTTTTCTAATCACTGAGCATAAACACTTGTGAGAAATTTTTCGGGAATCTATGGCAGATGGTAGTATTTCTGTGTCTTACTGGAATGCTCTGTGTTATAGCAGATTGACTCCAAAAGGCTTGTTGGAGTCAAGATTGTTAAACTAATGTCCAAATGTATGTAAGACTATTTGAAAAATATTGGTCAATATAATCTGTCACATTCTGGAAGTCATAGGAGGACAGTGATTATAAAAGAAAACATACGTTCAAAAATTGTGATTTAGAATTATAGAGTCATTGAATGTTAGTGGTTGAAGGTGTTACATGGGAAACTGAGGCTCAGAGTGTGCAGAGTGATGAAATGCTGTGTCAAGGGGAATAAGTAGATTCGGGCATGTATTTATTACATTTTATCTCAAGAGGTGAAGTCAAGTAGAATGTAAAAACTTTCAAAAATGCTTCAGGTTTGTAATACAACTGTCATTAAAATAGTTAAGCTGAGTTCCACCTTAATGAGGAAAATAAGGTCTTTGTTTTATAAATTGATAAAAGTAGTGTATCAATATCTGCCTTCATAATAGTCAACTTTCAAAGAAACTGATAGTTGAGACTTTTTTCTCTTGTTTCTGAGATTTATTACCCAGAAGTAAGAATCCAAGAGAAAGTAAAACTGAAGAATGGTTTCATCGTGACTTCATTTTAGAATCAATGTCCGTTTCCAAATGTGACCCCCACTGACAACCACTCCAAACTTTGATTTTGCTGTCCTTAAGTGGGAATAACAGTCATACCTACTTCATTGTGTTATGGAATTTTAATGAAGTAATATATTTAAAGACATTGCAGAAGACACTCCGCATGTACACCCACTATTATGAAAGAAGTCATTTCCTTGTATCCATGGTTTTACTTTCCATGACTTCATGTTACCTTCAGTCAACTGTAGTCTGAAAATACTGAATATAAAATTCCAAAAATAAACAATCATAAGTTTTAAAGCATGCTATTTTGACTAGTGAGATGAAATCTTATGCCAGCCCACTCAGGGATATGCTTTATCCCTGTGTCCAACATGTCCACGCTATGCACTCTACCATTAGTCCCTGAGTGGCCATCTCAGTTGTCATATTGACTGTGATTGTATTACAGTGCTTCTGCACAAGTAACCCTTATTCCACTTAATGGCCTCAAGTCACAGGAGTGTGATGCTGGCAGATTGGGTCTTGCAAACAAGTATCTTAGAGCGCTTCCTTTCAGTGAAAAGGTAAGCTTGACCACAGGTGTGGATGTGTGGATAAAAGCATAGTATAAATATGTAGGGATTGGAAGTATTCACAGTTTCAGGCAACCTGTGGAGGTGAGGAAAAAGATGGTGCTAATATAAAATAACTGAAATCTTCCTTATATATACAAGGGATTCTGTTGAAATGAAAAGTAACCCATTAGCTACAAAAGTCCTTGTGCTTGGAAGAGGCAGTTGTATGACTAATTGTTATATGAATCCTGTTTGCTTTAAGCAGAGTTTATCTCCTAGATATGTTTTTATGTGGGGCTGTAATGCCTTTCAGTAAGAGCATAACCTACTTAGGACCACCTTACCCTCAGATCACTGATGAAAACAGCTGGAGCTAACATCTGTGCCTTGCAAATCCCTCGAAGTCATAACAAAGCCAGCCTGATTTCATAACCTTAGTATGAATTCCAGCTTGTGTGCAGGAAAGATATCTGGGAAACCTAATAATGTTGGACGTACTATAAGACAAACCCCACAGTAGGAAGGGAAACAGAAAGGAAATCGGGTGTATATTTGATAATTTCCTGTGTAAGCATGAGTTTCACCCTTCCAGGTTGATATAATGTGGCAAATCTGGGTCTTTTTAATGTGCTTCACACCTTTCAAGTTATAGTGGGAGTAGCTTTGAGACGGATTATCCTGATGTATAGTCCTAAAACAATCCTAAAACAGGACTCTCTCTCTCTTTTTTTAAACCCTCTTTCCTTAAAGTGCCTTTTGTTCCTTTGGCCACCTTGTGATGGCTGCTGAGCTCTTTGGCCTGTTAAAGTCACATGTCCCATGACAGATTTTTCTAGGTAATTGTCATTAAATGCTTTGGAATCCTGGGGCAGAAAGAAATTATGTAAATATAAGTTTTTATTATTGTTTTGTTTTGATTACTCTTTCTCCTCTGGTTTTTTATTGCCTCATTTAATACAGGTAAATATGGTGATCACACATGGAGATGGGGGTTTCTGTTCTAATGACTGTTCCTGTGCTTTGCATTCAATCCATGTTAATTTAATTATCCATGATTTCTTAGGCAAAGAGAGAAATGTAGACTCCATGCTGTCTGCAACTACTTCAGTCATTCCTTTACTGCCCGTGACACCATGTGAGACCTGCAGATGCTAAACAATCTCTCCCTACACCAGCTCAAACAAAAAATGTTAACCATATGCAACTCCAACCTGTTTATCCTTAAGCAATGCAAAGCCATGCAGTGCTGCAGACCGGCAGTCGGAGAAAGCACAGAACTGCCACTTCACACAGGGTTGCCTGGCAAAAAAGCAGAACACAGAAACACAAGAATTTAGGGCAGGTAGGGTTGAGTGATGCTACTTTCTTCCAATTTTGTTATGGATAAAGATGTGAATTCCTCTGAAATTCTACTTGTATGCGCAGAATTGATGCTCTGTGTTTTAGAAGATTAGTCCCAGGATTTTAGATTTGGAATCTAAGGTGCTTTTAGGGCCTGTGGATTCTGAATGACTAAATACTCAGAGATATGACCTATTAACTACTCAAAAGAATTGAGATATTCATTAGAAAAAAAATGGAGAGGTTCTGATTCATTAATGAGAATGATTGTTTTCTGTAAAGAACTTTTTAAAAATATATGTAGATTTTCCCAAACTTTTTCATCTTGGCAGCTGCAGTCTCTGAATGCTTTTAACTGAAAAAAAATTCAGATTACTGAACATAAGAAATTTAAGAAGCGTAGGAATATTTTAGAAAACAGAAAAACTAAAGAAAGGAGATTCGAACATGAACTTATAAATAAGCTCATTCTTCTTTCGTTTGAATTAGGCTTATGTAGTGACATGTTTTATGTTTTCTCCCTCTGAACTGTAAAACAATATAGCCACGTACGAAAGTATTTTGGCAAAGGAAGAAAAATTGTCTCGTTAAGGCAGTGCTGTTACTTCTGTTTGTGCACATCTGCTTTAAGATTTTGTGCCCCTGTAAGTTCCTCTCCCTCCCGCCATAGCTGAAGGATGTGAACAGATCTGGTGACACAAGCCTGGAGAAGTCTTTCCAAACATCTGGAGCAAGGCATCATACAGACATGAGAGGCATATGTTAAAAACTGCAATTCCATATTTTAGTGAAAATCAGACATTTTCTGGCTAACTACAATCTATATCTGTGTCCTATTCTCAGTCATCACATATGTAGGTCACGATATTTGAGTACCGACCTGAATCTAGATTGAACAAGCCTACATCTCTGTCAATGAAACAACTCTAATTATTTATTTTTAGTGGTGAAACTCTTATGCTGTTGACCAGGCACAACAGATAGATGGGAAATAAGAACAGAAAGAGAAGATGCACTTGCTGCTTCCGCGAGAGTGTATGGAGCTCGGTAGATGCTGCCGCCGGAGCAAAGCAGTGAAGAGCTCAGGTTAAGCGGTCAGGCTGCCTGGCTCAGAAGCTCAGCACCTCTGCCCACTTGCGCAATGACCTGGGCAAGTTGCATAAATTTGTTAGGAATTGGGTTTACCATATATAAGACTGAGATGGTATTAGATTCTAATTTGAGATGGTATTAGGTTCTTTACTGCGTGAAGACCAAGGGAGCCAATGTACGTAATGACACCCAGCTGGGGTACCTTGTTCACACCGTTGCTCCACTCCAAACAGTGTGCAGAATATTTGGTCACTACTGAAATCAACCTGGCAGTCAGGAAAATGTTAAAAAGACTGTGTATTACGATCAAGTAGGGTTTATCGCAGGGATGTAAACTTAGCACCTAAAAATCAATCTGTATAATGCACCATATTAATTGAAAATAGAAAGCAAAAGCCATATGATCCTCTCAATGAAACTATTCAGGAAAATCCAATATCTTTGCATGATAAAAATAGTCAACCAGCTAGCATTAGAAGGAAATGTCCTAAACTTGATAAAAGACATTTAGGAAGCACCCACAGCTAATACTATGCTTACTGCAGTTCATAAGCCTACCATTCAGGGATGTCTGCTCATATTATTCAGTTTTATGCTGGAGATCCTAGCCAAGGCAATCAGATAAGAACAAAATTATAAGACATCTACATTTTAAAGAAAGAAGTAGTACTATTTGTATTCATAGATGACATTATCTTATATAGAAAATCCCAAATAATCCATAGCAAAAAAAGAATAATTATTTGATCAATTTTGCATGTCTCTATTTGTTTTCCCAAGAAACCACTTTGAAGATATCAATATGAAATACAACAACCATTGTTAATTTCCTACCACTTTGTCTGTAACTCTGTATTGCTTGCACTGTTTTTATGCTATTTTGTAAATGGATGTCTGTTTGTTAATATGTTTTACTTCTTTTATTTTTAAAATAAATTAAAAAACAAAAAACACAAAGAAAAATACAAAAGAATAAATAATAAATGAATTTAGCATGGTTGTAGATTAAAAGACCACAATACAAAACTCAGCTGTATTTTTATATCTTAACAATGAGTAATCCAGAAAGCAAAAAATTGTTTATCAGAAGAATTCCATCTTAATGGCATTGTAAATAAAAAATATATAGGAATATATTTTTAAAGAAATTATTGAAATAACATATATATCTTTTTTGGATATACTATGGAAATTTGATGTTTATATAATATGTAATAATAAAATCAGTATAATAAGCATTTTTATGTATTTGAACATTAATCATTTTTGTACATTGGGACTTTTGTATCCTTTTTTTAGTCATTTTCAAATATATCATAGATTGTTCAAACCAATAATTATTCCCTACTCTATATCTTTGGTGCCCCTTGTTGAACTTCTTTCTATCACATCCTTTTAGCATCTCGTGACCACTATTTCATTCCATTGTTCTACAAGACTGGCCGACTTGTTTCCACAAATGAGTGAGAATATGTAGTATTTGTCTTTCTGTAGCTAAATTTAGTAATAAATTTAACAAAAGAAATGCAAGACTTATGCCCTGAAAATATGGAACATTGTTAAAGAAATGAAATGTCTTAATGACTGGAAAGACAGGCTTGGAGTACTTATTGTTAAGATGGAAATACTTGCCTACTTGACCTACACATTCAACACAATCCACCTCAAAAGTTAAACTGCCTTTTTCCCCAAAACTTGACAAGTGGCTCTTAAGAGTCATATAAAAAAAATAAAGGAACTTTAATAGCCAAACAAATCTTGAAGAACAAACATGGAGGATTTATACCATCCTATTTCAAAATTTGCTATAAAGCCACAATAATCAGGACAGTGTGGTGCTGCATAGGGTAGGTATATGGGCCAATGGAATGGAATGGGAGTACACAGAGTGTTGGGAGTACAGGCCCGTGGTAGAGTGCTTGCCTGGCATGGCCAAAGTCCAGTGTTCAATCCTAAGCACTAAACATAGGAACAGAATTTGAAGTCTAGAAATAAATCTTGCTTATAAAACTATTTGTATAAATAACACATACATATAGCTAATAAGCACATGAGAAGATTTTTTTTTTAAACCGGGAATTGAACCAAGGACTTCGCTCTTGCCAGGTGGGTGCTGTGCCACTGAGTTACATCCCCGGCCCATGAAAAGATTCTTGATATCATTATTATTAAAGAAATACAAATCAAAACCACTATTAGAGGCCACTCCATAACCATGAAAATAGTTAAAACAGAAGAAAAACAAAGCTAACCACATCATATGAACAGGCAAAAAGTGTCTGTAAGGATGCGGAGAGATCAGAGTTTTTGTACACTGCCTGTTTTGTAAAACAGTGCAGTAATTTTGGAAAGAATTAGGTATTTTTTTCAAAAGTTTAAATCTTGTGAACTGCCATGAAACTCCTTGGAGAGTCCACCTGGAAAATAAAACATATGTCCACATAAAACTAATACATGGATGCTTGTAATATCATTCCTTATAATATGCAAAAGTTGCACCAATCCAAATGTTCTTCAGCTGAGGAACAGATAAACACGATGAAGTAGAGACACACAATAAAATATTTCCTGGTAATAGACGTGAAGTACTGCTGTATAAAACAACGTGGGTAAGTCTTGAAAA
The DNA here is from genome assembly GCA_004027595.1 of Dinomys branickii. Classification (NCBI taxonomy): domain Eukaryota; kingdom Metazoa; phylum Chordata; class Mammalia; order Rodentia; family Dinomyidae; genus Dinomys; species Dinomys branickii. Next base: position 16,793 of record PVLD010016687.1, on the reverse strand, counting down.
TGCTGTGCTGTGTGAGAACAGCCAGTCTCAGAAAACCAAATACGGTGCTGTATTCCATTTATATGAGCTGTTCAGAATAGGTAAATCCATAAACAGGAAGTTGTTTCCTGCAGCTGAGGGGAAGGAAGGAAAGGGAGTGACCGCTGAGGTGTAAGGTATTCGTTTTTGAGGTGTTGAAAGTGTCCTAAAAGTAGTGAGAAATGGTGGGTGTATCACTAGGAACACACCAAAAGCATCATAACTGTATCCTTCCTAACAGGTTGAATTGAATTTTATGTGGATTATATGTAAACAAAGCTGTTCTAAAACAAAACTCTGGCAGTAGGCTTTTCCTTATTTTTGCCATTATCCTTGCATTTTGTTTTTTCTAAAGTTCTCATTCAAAGTATGCGGCATTCTGGGGGAGTCTCCAGTGACTATTCCTGCAGAGTAGTATCACATCCTCTGGTGAATTCATTCCCAGGAGCCAACAATACCATTTGGCTTTTGAAATCTATCAAGGCAGCTTGTCAGTGTTATTGCTTATCCTGCTTAATCACATAGCGAAGGGCACTCTACAGTTTGCCGTCTTAGTTTTTTCAAATAACAATCTGTGTGTCAGGCAGGAAATCATATCTGGGAGATGTCTCTTTTGGTGACAAGACATTAGCACATGTGCCACTTAATCTTCTTTTATGGGAGTGGGTAGTAGTGGGGATTGAATCTGAGCCTTTTAAACTGAGCTTATATCCTCAGCTATTTTAAAATTTTCTTTTTTTTTTGAGGCAGGGTCTCGCCAAGTTGCTAAATTTCCCAGGTTGGGCTCACAATTGTAATCTTTCTGCCTCTTTGTCAACTTGATTGGACTTCTGTAGAAGGCTGGGTCTTGGAGACACTGTTCTCAACCATGGATTAATTCCCTAAAATTCAGAGCTGCACATGCTGTTAGGAGGCACAGGTAGAGGCAGGTCACTGTGGTTTTGGAGGGTACATTGCTCCCCGAGGCTTTGTCCCTGTGTTCTCTGTCCTGGCTCTCAGGAAATGAACAGCTTCACTCCTGAAACTTGGGCAAAAGCACTGCCCTACAAGAGAAGAAAAAAAGAAACACTAATTACATTAGATGATAAAGAGGAAATCTTTACCTATAGACAAGGTAAAGCATTTCCTTGATGTTATACTTTAGCTTCAATTCATTAATCAACAAATCAATAGGCTATTGGTGCTAATTAAATAAACAATACATCTATTATGGTCACTACCTCCTAAGAATGCCTATGAAGAATAACTGCTCTGTTAGCTATTATTTAATTGGGGACCAAATCAAAATGCCATATCCCCAAATTTATTACTTGTGAGGAAGTCAGAAAAAAGTCAGAAAAAAATTTTAAATCAAAATTAGAGGTATGGGTCAGAGAAAGTTGTGTGATCATATTCTTTTCCCCTGGGCTACCCTTAAAAGGGTGGCAAAAGAATAAAGTGTACTCCTTTGAAGACAAAAGAAAAGAAGAGAGAGAAGAAGAGGGATTTAGAAATATTTGGGGAAATGGCATTTCTGCTTATGAGCGTGAAGCAAATTAAAATGCGAAGGTCTTGTAGCGGTGAATAGGAACCGAGAGGGAGCGACTCGTACCTCACCACGTCTGAGGGACTCAGGATTTGTAGTTATCAGACCAGTTCATGGAGAGCAAAAGCACAATACCGAGAATCAGCGGTGGTTAGAAATATATTGCATCGCACCCCAGAAGCTTCCCCTTGTCCGGGAGAGTCAGCCTCCTCCACCCTCCCCTGGACAAGCGACAGACTGGGGGACACTTTCCGGACAGACGGCGAGAAGGGAGCTCAGGGACTTTGCCTGCCAATCAAAACTGCCGTCTAATGACTCGTCGCTGAATGAGTCTCAAGTACAAATGGAAATCAACACTGTATTTCGATGACAGTCTAAAAGGGGGAATTTTAAAAACTGAAACAAAACATTAAACTTGAACAAAACAGAGATAACACTGAGAACAGAGAAAAACACTAACAACCAACTAAGAAAACACGCACCCACCCATATCTACTACCAAAACAAGCAAATAACAGAAACATTCTTCAGTAACTATTCTCAGACATAAAACACGAGAATGCAAAGTATGTATACAACAAATTGAAATATGTCCAGAAGAAAGATAAAAGTAAAATCATAAAAGTACTTTCAAAAATAGGATAAGAGAGGTAAAGAATGAGATAAAAGAAAAATATACAAATTGAGAATATATATAGATATTATAGAATTGATCCATAAAATCTAACTTTCTGCTGTTAAAAACGTAAGATCATGGAGAAAGTGAAGTGGAAAAATTGATTAATTAAAAGACAATTTCTCCATCCTGAAGAACACGAGATTAGATATTTAGGGTACTCAGCACAACGGATGGAGCTGGAATGACCCTAACTGACAAAGTGTGGGCCGGGCAAACCCCAGGATAGAGGGGCTTGTGTCTGGATGTTCTCCTCCCTCTAAGCCTCATGTGATCATAGGTGGGGGATTTTCATAGGTGGCTGGATGTAGACTGAGTGATGCTGGGTTTCCGGATGTGATAGTACTAAGACTGATTCATGGCACAATGCTAGAATTAAGGTGCCCCCCTGTGGGTGTGAGGGCTACTGGCCTTGGGTAGAATATCAGGGACAGAAAGGGGACTGCTGTTCTTTGCAGCAGCTTTGCTGCATTGATGCCTTTTGCCCACCATGAACTGTTTTCCCTCTGGGGTGCCCCTCTGCCACGCTGCCCTGCTTTGGAGCCAGCCAACTGTGAACCGAAATCTCTACAAACTGTGAGCTGCAGGGAACCTTTCCTCCTTTACTTTGGGTGTTAGGTATTTTGTCTCAGCAATGAGAAAAATAACAAAGACAGGTTTCAAAGTTTTTGTATAAACAGAATTTGTAACCCAGAATTCTCTGCCTGATCAAACAATCAATTAAGAGCTTGAATACAAAACAAACTATTTATAGATGCATCTCCTGTATTTACTTATTGGCAGACAACCAGAGAATCTGCTTTGGTAGAACCAAGAAACGGAGAAAAGGAAGACACAGAGCTTAATGGGAAAGCATACATTTAATGGGAATGAGAGAAGAAAACCCCAGATGTTGTATATATTGTTGGACTTTGAGAACAACTAATATTAGAATTAAAAAAAATAAATAAAAATAGAAGGAAAAGTCTAAAAATAAATATCTCAGAAAACGCGAGTGGTCAGGTAAAAGGAATTGCCAGTATATCAGCTGTGTTTGAGCGCTTGGAACAAAGAACCACTAGTTTTGAAAATATGATGGCTATAAAGGAGTAACTGGGAAAAGTAATGAATTTACTTTTTAAAAGAATGAACAAAAATAAATTCCAGGAAGAAGCAACCGTACAAGGCATAGTACTACATAACTAGTGCATAGAACCATACTAATTTACTAATTATTTGATTCTGCAGCATTTAGTAATGGGATTGCTGAATTTTCATTTTACCATTTTTTTGTTTTCATTAAGTGGAACTGAGAAAAGGCAGGTATCAGAAAACCAAAAAAGATGGAAACGTAGCAACCTAAGCAAATCATTATCACATAATGCTAAATATCAAGAGAAACAGTTGAAAAAGAGGATCGTTTTAACAGTAAGAACTGGTAGGGGAAGGTAAATTTCTGTTATTTTTTATTAATTGAAGCTCATTTAGTAGTATTATTGGGCTAAAATTACAGCAGTATTATTTTTGGATAAAGTAAAAAGATCCTAGAGAAAAATTGTTTGTAAAGCTGTATAGAATTACGGTAAGGAAAAAAATAGCAGGTTAAACTGATTTTGGTTTAAACTGATCACTTTCTTTTAATTTGATGTATGATGAAGAGTCTTATTTTCCTGACTGTGCATAACAGGCTCAGGCCACAGAAAAGCCAGAGAAGCCAGGCTTGTTCGCACCCACTTGTAATCCCTTAATTCTTGGAGGCTGAGGCAGGAAGATTACAAGTTTGAGCAAGTTAGTAAGACCATATCTCAAACCAGAAAGCAAGGAAGCAAACAAAGAGCTGGGGATGCAGCTGTGTAAAGTCCCTTGGTTCACTCTCCAATACCATATAAAGAAACACACACACACACACACAAACACACACACACACACACACACACGCGCACACACACGCACACACACACACACGCACACACATACACACACACATGCGCGCGTGCACACACACACACAAACACACACACACACACACCACACACACACACTGCACACACACACATGCATGACATATATCAAGGGATTTTTAAGTTGTAAATCTCTAATTTTCATGTTTTCATGTTCTGGGAAATGGGAAGCAAAGATTTTGTAATGTCAGAGAGCATCATAAGAGCAACAGAAACAAAGCTGAAATACTATCACACAGCATAATGAACAGTATCAGTTACAAGCCAATTAGGTGTGTCAACCAGAAATAACTTTAGCATCAGGAATGTGGGTGATGAAGTAAGCATGTTCCAGAGTGAAGAACAAGCATTTACTAAAAGCAAAGCACATATTCAGGAGCCAAAAAAGGAAAGACCTCCAGATTTAGTCAGCAGCTCCTGGGTGGAACTGTCATCCTCTTGGTTGTATGGTTGCTTGAAGCAGCCGAAGTGCCCGGGATGTAGCTCAGTGGGAGAGTGCTTTCCTAGGTTGTGCGAGGCCCTGGCCTCAACCTCCAAAACTGTGACAACCAACCAAACAACCAACCAACCAACCAACCAATGAAACAACCAGCCAACCAGTATTGTAGTATAGCTAAGTACCTGGTAAGAAACTTCTAATTAATCCAACCAAGATGAAACATTTCATTTATATAAAAGCTTCTAAAGATTCTAAAGAGAAAAAAATATGGCAAGGTGAATGATTCAGAGGTCTAGAACTCTTGAATTCTAGAAATGAAAATGGGTGATTTAAACACAATTAAGTGAATAAATCAGCTTTGAAATTTTGATCAACAAATAAGTCCATTTTGCTACAAAGAGAATTTATGGCCATTGAGTAACCAGCCTAATTCTTTAAATAATTATAACTGCTACTCTCTCAAAAAGAACAAAAGAAAACCTCAGGATACAGATCATTTTTACACAAACAGAGAAAAATAAGCTCAATTAATTATTGTTCGAATAAAAGAAGACCCAATTTATTATTATTAAAACACTGAGTAAATTAGCCTAAGCAACCACTTAGCAAACATTTATTGAGTACTCATTTATATGCTACATTTGAAATCAGTACTTAAAACATGAGGATGAGAATGGATGTGAGTTGACTCGGGGGAAGGGAAAGAATATTGGCCATTTATCTGTTCTTGGTCAGGTACCTGCTGCACAGTTCCACGTGCTTTCCATAATCATGTCATGTCTACCTCACGCCAATCCAATGAGATTGCTGTTATTTCCTGGAGTTCATAGGGGAGAAGACTGAGTCATAATGGGTTAAAGTATTTGGCCATAGGTCAGTCAATGAACAAGTGGCAGAGATAAGATTCGGTCTTGAGATGTTTGACCCTATTTGCACTCGGAAGTCTATGGTATATTATATACATCATATATCATAGATAGTTTATTATGGCTTGGAAAAATGAGAATATAGGGCATTGTAGTTGTTCTTTTTAACATAAAAGTAGATTGATTTATTTTGATACATGTTCTTCATTCTTATATTCTGCTGTTCTGTTTTTTTTTTTTTTGCGGTACTGGGGATCGAACTCAGGACCCTGCGCTTGCTAGGCAAGTGCTTATTCCACTGAGCTATATCCCCAGCCCCTGCTGTTCTTAATTTGTGTGTTATATCATCCAGGAAAGGATATTTTGGTGATATAAGATAGTGATTATTTTAATGCTTTTCTCTTAATATACATATATATTATAAATAATCAGGATATATTAATAAATTTATATTGTATAGAATTAATGCTTTATATTGTTGTTTGTATATATAAATATATGTATATGAGTATTCATATGTAAATAAAAAATCTGCAAATCTTTAAAAGATTCATAACTTCTTGTGCAATCCACACAGAAGAACCATTCTAACATAACAAACTATTCTCTTCCTGTATTTTTGAGTTGCTATTCTTCAAAAGAAGAATTCATAAATGATCTGGTATTTCATGATTGTAACACAGAGGGGCAAATTTTTTTAAAACAAGATTTCAGTTTTTTGGATAGGAGGCTACAAGAAAATTGCCTTAGTATACAACTACACGAGTAGGTGTATTGTAGTTATTAGAGATGTTCTAAAAGGAAATCCTCTCTTTTGCTTAAAATTTCTGGAGATGTAGTCAATGAGTAGCAATATTTTCTAATTATAGGAGGACTCATTTTTCTTGAAACATCCTGTCTCATTTACCCAATAGTGAGAAGAACTTATACTCCGTGAAGAGAAGAAAGGCTACTGATTTTGTTTTCTATTTTCCCTGAACCAAAATATCCTTGTAAGTTGGTATCTAGTCAATGAGGTATATAGCACTTTGGAAATTGTGGGTTGATGTGGCTGAAGAAAAGAAACCCAGATGGGGAAGCCAAAGTCACTCTGCCACTCACCATCATGCGCTTTGGTTTAGATGTTTTGTGTCTGATGTGGTTTGCCTGTGTCTGCTCTAAAACTGAGTGTTGCCAGTGGGATGGTATAAAGGGTTGGGGCCTGGAAGGGGAAATTGGATTATGAGGGCTCCTTCTTTATTCATGATGGATTAAGACCTTTAAAAAGAGGCTTTGTCCAACTTCTACTCTCTTGTTTTTCTGGCTTCTACCAGGTAAGGATGCAATGTCTCTTCTCTTCAGAGGACAATTAAAACTTGCTAGTGGCTTCATCAGTGCATTCCTGGCTCTGGAACTGAGGAAATAAATATCTGCTGCTTATAAATTACTCTGTGGTATTTTGTTATAGCAGCACAAATGGTCTAAGACTAAGACTGTTTCCCTGACATTCAGTTTTATTGTGTGTGAACCACTGTCCATTTGAAGAAAATCATGTACAAACCTTTGCAAACTAGGATTTTGCATGAATTCTTCTGTTGCAAAGATTGGCACATTTTTGTCTGTATATTTTTGTTTGGTTAGTTGAAAGGAACTCTCTGGAAGAGAGTTTTTGGCATAAACCTAAAGAATAAGAGCCAAGGTCATCTCAAATGTTTCTAAGGGTCTTCTTCTCCGGCATCTCCCACTCTCCTTATAGACCGCACCTCCAGCTACAAGCTGGTGCCTTTGCTCATTCTACTCTCATGAACTCTCTTTGCTGATTCTTAAAAGTACCACATATGCTGCTGCCTCGGGGGCCTTGTGTCTGTGGTTTCATTTTGCTCAGCACACTCTTTATCCACAAAGTTTGCTACTTCACTTCTTTTAGGTCACTAAGTTCCATTGCTAATGACTATCCTACTTAAAATCACAAATTTCCCCCTCACGAACTCCCCATTCCCTCATACTTCATGTCACTTGCTTCTCTCACTTATTGTACTAATTTTTGTTTGGTTATTGTGTTTCTTCAACTAGAACACATGGTTCAAAGGCCAAGCATTTTTATGTGGTATGTTCATCAATGTGTCCCTTTGGCAGTGCCTATCATGGAGTACATTCTATACACATTTATGAAATGAAAAATAGTTAATTTCCTCTTACTGAAGAAGAGGCAGCAAAGTGTCCACCCAAAGTTTCTGTTTGGCACTTATTCAATTCAATATTAAGAGATTTGTGCTTGATTATCTTTGAAAAAATTGAAGAGAAGGTTATGGAATGTTGCACAAGTCTGTTCTAATAAAAGCTACTACAAGTAACTTCAATTAAAAAAAATTGGCAAGTGATTAGTCTACAATATTTTTAGTCTGCATCATTTTTTTTTTTGAGAAAGGCATTACAAACTGGCTAAGATATTCCATTTTAGATTTGGCAAAAGCATCCAGCAGGCATCTTCATATAAATGGTATAAAAACAAATTTTTGTAGTTTGTCATATACAAAATATTGAATCTAAATGGAGTGCTTAAACTCTTTGGTTAAAATGTCATGTCCTCATTAACATCCATTGATTGTTTTATTTTTTTCTTGTTGTGGATAAAATCCCTGGTGTGTAATTTCTTTTCCCACTTCACACATCATGATGGTTTAATAGCTATCAGGCAAAAAAATTCATATTGTATGGAGAATTAAACATATTAAATTGGTGATATTAATATAGTTCGTTACTAAGTGGGCTATACGCAGTCCAAAATTCAATAGTTTGATGACATGACACAACAAAAGATATAATGAAACCCACAGGGATGATAAAGGTTTCTATGGCCCATCCCTAGAAGCTCAGAGAGTGGGAGCCTTCCAGGTTGGGTCACTGACATAATTAAAAGCCAAATACCTTAATCCTTCAGCATTACTATTCTCAACATAAAAATTTCTCATTAAGGTGGTTGTTTTAAATCTAGCCTGAATATACTAACTGCCACCATTTTCTAACCAGAGTAAAATATTTCCTCTGTCTTATAAGTTTACATCTAACTTGAGGCAGCCCTAACAGAGTCCTCTAATCGCTGAGTATCCCTAGAGGTGAATGCACAAGGAAGCAACTTCCAGGGGAGGGGGACAGCATGTGGGTGAATTAACTCTGCTTATGTGCAAATATGGGCCCTACTGCTCATTAACCATACCACCTTGAGCAATGACTTCTTTGTCTCAGGTATATCATTTGTAAATGTAGATAACAGAATCTTTATCATATACATTTAAAATAAGTCATCAATAAGCACAAAGTTCTATTATGATCTCCTCAGTTATGATGGACTGCCCGAGTTCATTAAGGCATGGAGCACTGTCTGTTTTCTGGACAATACAGTCTGTAGTTCAGGCACAAATTACTACTTCCTTAAATATCTGAAGATCTGGGGAACCAGACATTTCATTTCATTTATCTGGGTGATACAGTGTATCTCATTATTGAGCTAGTGATGAGGTCAAAGTATGGTCTAAAGATTACTTAGTGTCTGGGAGACACATAGATCAAGGTTACACCAACAAGTAATACTTATGAAGTAATCAGGAAGCCAAGCATTTGGGCTACTACCAAGCTTTCCTATGTATTCATCCTATGGGCAGATTGTCTTAGGGGGAAACTTTTATTTTTTATTTCACATGGTTCTCAATTAAGTTGTGTCTATGTACACAAACACGTATGTATGCGTGTAAATATGTACAAGTAGAAACAGGGAGGGAGATATTGTAAAGTAGAATATTGTCAAAGATTTTTATCAGACGTATGGGGAAAAGGACAATAGACTGAAATTCTTACCCAAGCATCTCTGGAATAATAAAATTTTTAGAAGCAACCCTGGTCAAAGCAATATTCTTGTTCAGTTTTTCCTTTTCAAGTTCTCTACTTGCTTGAGTGTAGAACTTTCAAGTTCTCTCTTGGGTGTAGCTGATTTTACATAATTTTACAAATAATTATTGTTATACATTTTTAAAAAAACTTCAGGAAAGTCAGCCAATCTCTTCTGAGATAACACTAAAGGTTTATTGAGAACAAACCCACTTGCTTACCTATCTGATGTGGCAAATCTTCTAGCACTTTCCTTTGTTATAAAAATGAACAATGATAGTATTACTAGCATAATTATCACTCTCATCCAAAGCTTTTAAAATAAAAAACAGGGAGTGAATCTAGCTACAAGCACTATTTTGATTTTAATAAAAGCAATTTTTTTTTTAGCATTGTGATGAGATCCTACTATATCAGGCTTAAAAACATTCACCTGCTACTGTTGGGAAATCCTCTGAAACCCAGGGCGGTGTGAAAATGGGAAGAAATGAGTGTTTTTTTAAATGCAGGTGGTGGTTTGTTTTGAACACTTTTGTTCTATGCTCATAGAAAGAATAGCCATTTCTTCTCTCCTACCTCCACAAAAGGTTCTACAGGAACAGTTTTGGAACAATTCTCAGGAGACAGCAGCTACTCAGACCTCTTCATCCTTATAGGTTGGATATTAGCAAGCCTGCAGATTGTAAAAGCGTGTTTAGCTTCATTCTGCAGGGGAAAAAAAGAGAAGAGATTTGGGGATGCTTTGTGTATGTGTGTATGTGCAGAGTCAAATAATCTCCGCGTGTGTATCTGTGTGTTTGTATATAGGTAAAAAGCCTGAATGTCGAATTTGCCATGGCTTTTGTTAATTAGAAAATAAACCATGACCACTTAGACCTGTTATCAAAATTGTGAATTTTTGGTTAAAAATCTGCTTGAACATGTCTGTCGGAAATCACTGCCATAGATACTGGCAGGGGTCATTAAATGTACAGGAAAGGAGGAGAGACGTAGATGCTCTTCCTTGTCTTAAATGAGCAAGGGTTAGTATAGAGCCGCGGTGGATGAGTGAGTTATATGCAATCCCAGAGACTCCAGTCCCCTCCTGGGGACTGCGAAATTCTATGCCACTGTGAAGCGGCTTAGAAATGAGCCGACAAAGAAGTCCATTGACTTTAACGTGAATATGCTTGAATCACGCAGAAGACAAGAATAAATCACCTTACAAATGCGTCTGCTGTAATTTTCCTGTCTCTTTCCAGCTCCCCCACCCCCAGCCCTTTTGTTCTTTGTGGATGTTTTTGTTACCAGCAGCATCATTGGGAAGTCGCCTTTTTTTGGGATTTTTTTTCTATGGGTGACTAAGGTGTGAGCTAGGTGCTGCTGCAGTATGAATCTTTTAAAAGCCGCCTAAGAAATATTTAAGAGCCTGGTCTAGGAGGAACAGCTCTCCCAGGCATAATTTTTGGTGCTGGCTGCAGCAGGAAGCGTATGCTGGGAGGAAAGTATTATTTTTCTAAATGGAAGGTGTCAGATGGTCACGCAATGTGACTGCATGTTCGAGATCACTGCCTCCCATCTGCAATTTGTGACGTGTGAAAGATTCTGCCCAAATGTGCTCACCAACTGGAAATCCTCGGCACTTCTTTTTCCTTATCAGGAGAGACCAAGATAACCAATGGTTTACAGATCAGGGATCCTATCAAATTAATATCACTGTAGGATAAAATCTGTTTTAAATACAACTCCTAAACTCCAGCAAAGTTAACTAGTACAAATAATTTCATCCATCTGATTAAGAACTGCTGCTCAGAAGACAACAGCAAAATGAAATCTGCTTATCATTTTACCTCACTGCAAAATAGTGTTATGTTTATAGCTTTGGAAAAGAGACTAGATCCAAAGGACAGTATATTTTTCTATGCTAATTAATGTCGTCCAAGTGACAGCCATCCACTCTGAAGTAAAGCATTTTCAAATCACTCTTGATTTTCCCTTCTCTTATACTCCTCGGAGTGACTTTCCAATTAAATGCAGCAGAACTCTGAAAGGGCAGACTATTTAGCCACTGTCGAAGTAAAAGTTCCACACTTTGAGCTGAGCATGAACCTTTGAGTTCTGTTTATTCTTGGCTAGGCATAATTCCCAGCTTCTCAGATAAAAGGGTCGTAAAAAGGCTCATAAGGTGCTTTGGACATCAAACAGCTCATACAAAACAATATCTTGATGAGTTAAGTGCAAATGAATCAGAAACATAATGGACTGAAATCCCTTTGCACAGTTGTTGTGGGCTCAAGGAGAAAAGAGCTTGGCTCAGCTACACACACCTGGAATGTCATCACCTTCAGCCTAAGGAGAGGGAGTTTCTGGGTTTGGCCAAAAGGTGGGCTTCATTTACTTTGCCTAATCTAACCTAATCAAATACAAAAAACAAGGAGGATCTCCTTAAGATTCTTAATTTCTTACCTGCTTAAAATGGGGAAGATGGAAGATGGAAAGAAACCCTTGGGTGAGTACAAAGCCATATTCATCCCCAAATCATTTTATAGTGTATAGTTTGCATCACAAAGCTCTTCACGATCAGTGGCAAATCATAGAGGGATTATGAATTCAAGAGATGGATCACCATCACTGTTCTGTGAAGCAGCATGAGCTGTTGGCTGCTGACTGCTGGGAGTAGTGAGGAATCCCAAGAGGGCTGAAATTCTGCATGCTGAGGATATGCTAGAGTACTGAGCATGTGTCACCTTCTCCCAAGTATCCCAGACTGCACTGGAGCGGCAAAGGACAGGTGATCTGATTCCTCCCCACCCACCCACTGTACTCGGCTGAAGTCACCAGTTTTCTTCTGGGTTGGACCAGGTGGGCCATGTGGAAAGAACTGCGACGTGAAAAAGAAGATGACAGAACACAGACGACTTGTTGAAGGAGGATAACACACAGCCAACAGGAACTATTCCCTAATGATGTATGAGAAAATAAAGGCCTAACAGAGAAAAACAGGCCTTTATTCAATTTGATAATACCTTTTGCATTGACTCGCTTCTTTTTGTTTTTTAAGACAGGCTCACTGTAAGTAGTTCATCATGGTCTTGAACACACTATGTAGCCCAGCCTGGTCTTGAACTCATGAAAATCCTCCTGCCTCTACCTCCTGAGTGCTAGGATTACAGGTGTGTGCCACCATGTTCAGCTTACTCTTTGGTTTCTTATATCAGTAAACTTCTCCTTTTCCTCCTTAGCAGATCCAAATTCAGTCTATCCCTTAAAATTCATGGCAAATCCATTCTTCTTCATAAACACTATCTTCTTGTTAGGCGGCCTGAACTAGGTTCTGTTCCTCCCCTGAACTCAGGAAAGTTTGTCGTTGTCTGCACTTTGGTAACTAGCCTTCAGCAGGTGCTGCCAAAACCAATAGTCAGTGGCTGGTCATAACCTTTCAGAAGATGTGAACATTTAATAAACATGTTTCATTTTCATTTTAACTGCTGGTTTCTTGAGGCCAGAGTTTAGGCTTAATTTCCTTCCTAGAATAGGTAGGGAGAGATGCCAGTGTGTGGTGGGCACTTGCCTATGTCTCTGCACGTCACTCTCATTCTGAACCGGTAGGCAGGTAACTATTGAAAGAGCCAGGAAATGATACTGAGAGGCCAAGTCTCATGGCCAGATCACAGCTTAAGTGGTGGAATCAAGGTTTGAATCAGGCCTTAAAGGCAAATTTTTTCTTAGATGCTAAGCATGGCAGATAGGAATGAAGTCACTGCTTTCCATGTTCAGGATCGGTTAAGGAGGAGTCTCCAGCATGTGCTATGCTCTTGTTTCAGAGTGACAGCAGTTGCTGTCATAGTAGAAGGCAGTCTATGCAGAGCCAGACCTCCTACAGCACTGCTCATACCCCATGGGCTTTGTTCTTGAGATTTGAATGGTTCCCAATGCTGGCTGCCTGTTAAAGTCAACTTGGGGGTATTTTAAAAATAAATAGATAAACATCTGCACATCCATTTGAGGGATCCTGATGCTGTGGGTGTACAGTGGGTGTAGACTCTATTTTTTGTTTTGTGAGCTTCCAAGTTACTTCCAGGGTGCACTGAGGGTTGACGATTCCTGACACGCCGTGCTGGAGATTTTGCCAGAGAAGCACTGGAACCACTGATGGGAATTTAGTGCAGGAGCAAGGAGTCCTCCTGGCAGCCCCTAACCACCTCACTTCTATACATTGCTCCAATCTGCCCAGCCTTCTTATTGATGCTGGTCTAGCAGGTGACACAACTAGGGAGTATTAGTCATGACAATGCCCAGGACACTCCAGCTCGTGTTCCTGGACTCTAAGAAACACAACAGAGAATGTGCACTGACCGGTCACAAGTTCAGAACTCACCTTCTTGCGTATGGAGTCAGCCCCGACCTCATCAATGCCATCTCGGTGAAAGCTCCACATGATGAGGAGGAAGGCCCAGCATGGCTCCCAGAGTGCCCCACTTCTCCACCCATGGGGACTGCTGAGTCCTTTCCCTCAGCCCTCTTCTCCTCTCTGGTAGTTTGGATGGTGGCTACACGTGGCCAGTGTGGAGATAAGGAGAGCAGGCAGGAAGAGGAAAGGCTTTTTCCACCCCCTAGTCGTGTTCGCCACCCAGATAATTGTGTGCCATGCTTTGAGCAGGTTTGCATTTTGCTCTCTTCTTTCTCTCTCCTTGGAGACACCAGTTACTCTCAACAGGAAGGCTGGTGGTAGCTCTTGGCAACAGTGATGCAGAATCGCTATTTCCTTAAACAGAGAACAAAGGCAGAGTAGTTACTAAAGACTCAAAACCATGGGGTGGAGAAGCGGGGAGGAAAGCAGGGATGGGGACTAGCAGAGGAAAACACCTTCTCCACATTTTCCCTCTGTTCACTCTGTTCTAATCTTTGCTAGCATTCGAAACATTGATATTCTTTTGCTGCTAACTCTTACATTTCCTCGTTTTATTTTTCCTTCCTGGGAGATTTCATCTGATCCCCTTGTTTCAATTATGATGTTTATTTTTTTAAACCCTATGATTTAAACTCTATGTACCTTTGATTTTACAATTCCTTTTCTGCCTTTTAGAGGTGTTTAGTTTTATTCATCTGTGAACTGGACAACCCTAATTTATCCTTTTCATGGGCACCTCAAAACTGATGTGTTGAAAACTCATAGCACTCCCTTTCACCAAACCCTGCTCCTCCTGCTTACTCTGTCTCAGGTAATGTACTGTTCTTACCAGATAATGTTAAAACGTTTGGAATTGTCTAGATTTCACTCTGTTTCCCTATTCCCACAACCAGACAACCATTCAATCATAATTCTCCTCTTGGAATATCTCTCAGGTTCACCTGCTTGTTCTTTTTGGTTGAATACTTCAAAGGCCTTCTGTTAGACAGAATAATGGCCTCCCACAAAGACGTCCATGTCCTCATCCCTGGAACCTGTGAATTTTTACCTGGCAGTAGACTGTAGACATAATAAGGATCCTGAGATGGAGGGATTGTTCTGGATTATCTGTGTGGCCTAATGTAGCCACAAAGATCTTTATGAGCGAGAGTTGGGAGGCTCAGAAAGAGAAAGTGGATCTAAGGACAGAAAGAGGTAGGAATGATATGAGGCTCTCAGTTGAGGAATATGGGAAACCTCCCGAAAGTAGGAAAGGCACAGAAATGGATTTGGCTATGCTTGTGGTGATTTGTTACAGTAGCAACAGAAAGCTAAAATGAGCCTCCATTGCAGTTATGGCCCCTCCCAGTGCCTTCCTCATAGAGCAGTCACAGGGAGTGTTCTAACATGCAAATCTGACCATGGGTATTCTTTAACACCAAAATGCCTATGCTTGAATAAATTCTTTTTTATTTTTCTCTCTTCCTCTCATACTTTCTGGGGCATGACAAATATCAAAATGTAATAGTATTGGGTGTTTTCCCTTGACTCTGAACATCTTTTTAAAGGTGTGACACACCCATCTCCTTTAGGGTAAAAGCTATGCTAATAACAAAATAACATCACTGCTAAAGCAACTGGAAGCAGAGCAAAGAGCAGGGGAACTCAGTAAAATAGTTCTCAGGAAGATGGTGGCAGTCACTCTAAGCTTTAGACTTTGATTCAGGGCAGACCTTTGAGGGGAGTTTTCCTTATCTTTCACTGATAAAGTAGAAGAGGGTAGTGGCAAAACCAAAGAGCCCCAGAAAACATGAAAATTGCTGTCTAGGTAGGGATGGGACTAGGAGCTAAGTTACTTGGAGGACAATCCCTATACACTTGAGGAGTTGGTACAAGATGGATGATGGAAGTTAAGGTGTACCATGCTTAGCTCATCATAAAAGATTAAAAGCTAAGCTGAATACTTTTCCTGAATGTTTTTCTGATATTCTATGTGTAATTGATAACAATAAGATATGTGGTGATGAGTTAATTTTTATCTCATCTCCTTTTTCTACTGAAAAAGGAATATTGAATAGAACCTGTTCTCTCTAAAAGAATATTGAAGAGAATCTTATCTTATTGCCCCCAAATAAAATTGAACCTTGTTAAGATCAGCACTACTAGTATCCCTATGATCCAATCATTCCTCCAGGAGCCTCTTAATGGAGTCAAGTTGACAAGATGAACTACTTCGACTCTACCTCTTTCCAATCAGACACCTAGTCACATCTCATTTTTTTTTAAATAAAAGCACAAAAACATATTAACAAACAGACACAAATTAGCATAAAAAATAGTACACTCAAAACTGATTTACAGACAAGGTGACATGGACTCAACAGTGGTTGTTGCTTTACCTATTGATATCTTCGAAGTGTATATACATGAACACAGATACAGACATGCAAAATTGGTCAGGCAATTAATCCTCTCAACAACAAAAAAACACAAAAAACAAAAAATCAAAGACAAAAACAAAAACAAAACAAAACAAAACAAACAAAAAACAAAACAAAACAAAACAAAAAAACCAACAATAGTTGCTGCTTTGCATATTGATATCTTTGAAGTGTGTGTTCAGGATAACACATACAGACATACAAGATTGATTGAATAACCCGTCATCAATTATTCATTATCATTAAGTGATATAATACAATAGTAGAACCATGTTAGCCCTCCTGCATATATTATATACATATATACATACATACATTTTTGCCTCTTTCTTTTCTCCTTTCCCTCGTCCCATCTGTTCTTTGTTTTTGAACAGATTTCCTTCACATCTCTTAGTTTATATTCCCACTCTCAGGTTCTTACACCAGTGATACAATACACTGCCTGCACATGTACCACTGATTTATTTCACTTATGAGTATGGACTCCAGTTTTGACCACTTGCCTACAAAGTCCCCAAAACTGTCTTTCTTTATAGCTGAATAATATTCCATTATATAAAAATGCCACAGTTTTTTAATCCAGTCTTCTGTGGGTGGACACTTGGGTTGCTTCCACATTTTAGCTATTACAAATTGCGCTGCTATAAACATGGGT
>PVLD010016686.1:17500-44166 GCA_004027595.1 Dinomys branickii | reverse complement strand
CAATCGTTTCATATCTTGAAGTTATGAGGCTTCCTGGTTCCCTTGTTTCTTCCTCTTCAAAACTTGTTCTGGGTGGGGTTGAGTTTTGAGACTGCATTTTGCTCCTCTGTTTTCCCATTTTTGGGTATCAGATTCAAAATGTGGAGCTATAAATTCCAAAGGCAGTTCAGCAGGCGGAGGTCTGCTGCAAAGGCTGCTCGAATGATTCCTTCTCTTTGGGAGAATGTCCCTTAAGCTTTCTGCTGAGATTTGTTCTTCTGTCTTCCCTTTTTTTGGGTATCTGATTCAAAATATTGAGCAGTAGATTCCACAGTCCGTTCAGCAGGCAAAGGTCTGCTGCAGAGGTTGCTCCAATGACTTTTCTTTGGGGGAATGTCCCTTAAGCTTTCTGCTGAGAGTTCCGCTTGAAAGGCTGTACAGATATTGGTTAGATACTCCCTACCTAGTGACCTGGGTGAGGTGTGTAAGACCGCTCCCCCGCCCTCCCAGGGTTTCCTGCAGGTATAGGGATGGATCTCCTCCCCCACTCGGTGATCTGGTCGCGAGCGCCGATATCTCACCAGTTTTTGGAGTCCCTGCAGGCAGGAAGGTTCCAAGGTGCCAGTCTATCCTTTGGGGCTTTCTGCGCGGCCCTCCCGATGTGCGCAAAATGTGGGACTGCTGGGCGTTGCCGCCGCCAAAATGTCGGGAGTCGCCGGAGAGCTGCGCTGTCTCGGGAGGCGGGAGCGACCGAGCTGTCTGTGTTCTCAGGGCGTTCGGACCCAGCCAATCTTCCTCCCCGCGTGGAGCGTCTCTGGCTCCCAGCGTTTGGGGCCCTCCGCGCAGCCTGCCCGATATGCGCGAAACGTGGGACTGCGGGGCGTCTCTGCCGCTAACAAGCCGATCTCTGTCGGGAGTCACCGGAAGGCTGCACTGGCTCGGGAGGCAGGAGGGACCGAGCCTGCTGCGCTCCCAAGTCGTTCGGACCCAGCCAATCTTCCTCCCCGCGTGGAGCGTCTCTGGCTCCCAGCGTTTGGGGCTTTCCGTGTGGCCTGCCCAATACGCGCGAAATGTGGGACCGCCGGGCGTTGCCGCCGCCAAAAAGCCGGTCTCTGTCGGGAGTCGCCGGAAAGCCACGCCGGCTCGGGAGGCGGGAGGGACCGAGCTGGCTATGCTACCAAGGCATTCGGGCCCAGCCAAATTTCCTCCCCCCGCGGAGCGTCTCTGGCTCCCAGCGTCTGGGGCTTTCTGCGCGGCCCGCCCGATACGCGCGAAATGTGGGACTGCCGGGTGTTGCCGCCACCAAAAAGCCGATCTCTGTCGGGAGTCGCCGGAAAGCTGCACCGGCTCGGGAGGCGGGAGGGACCGAGCTGGCTGCACTCCCAGGGCGCTTGGACCGAGCCAAGCTTCCTCCCCGCGCGGATCGTCCCTGGCTCCCAGCGTCTGGGGCTTTCCCACGTCTCGCCATGGCAGCCTGGTCCACCCTACCGCATCTCCCCCGGCATCTCAGAGAAATACGCCCAGTTTGAACTTCCCAGCCGAGGTCCCGGCCTTCACGCTCGCCAAGTCTGTCTCGAGCTGGTGGTGTTTATTAAGGAGGATCGCTCCCTTGCTGCTCACCTGGTCGCCATCTTCCCATCATCCTATCTCATGTTTTATTATCTTGTTCTACAACCATTCAAAAAATTTTTTGTTTCTCTTTTGCATCCTTTAAGTTTAAGTAGAGGGTATAAATATCAGGTTTATGCCAAGAGACATTAAAATGTTTATGTATTCTATAGCTACATATTTGATAATCATAATTTCTAGAACAAATGCTTATTTGTGAAAAAGAATGACAGAGGAGAAAATTCTTCCAAGACTTCCTAGGTATTTAGTATACAAATATGTTTTTTCTATCTCATGAAGAAATTAGTCAGCTATCTTGGAGTTTTCAGGAATCTATGATTTTTCAGAGACAAGTCATTCAAGTAATGTTAAAATTCAGATCTCCCAAGGACTAATCTACTAATCTCTACAATGAAACATCTTGAACTTTCAGATGGTTCTGATGCTATTCCTTTCACCCCATGTCTGATTGTTTACACTATTTCCAGAGCTCAGAACTCAGATTGTAATTGTTTGTGCTGTTCTTTGTATAGACAAGTACCCGGGGGAATAAGGCATGCTTGCCAGTGGCTGTTGGCTCTAGAAACTGTACATGGCCACTCTTCTAGACAATGGTCCCTGAAGCTTAGCAATATTTGTTGATACATTGGCTTTGAGAGCTGCTACTGAAAGGTAGGGAGAGTTGGCAATAGGATAAGGGGAGTGGATGAAGAATTATCACATCAACATGAAGACCAGTGGATTAGAACAGAAGACCCAGAAACAATCCTATTTAACTGTTGTAATCAGGGTTTTCAAGGAAGAAGATTTAATATAGGACACATAATTTGTAGGATTATTTTATAATATTCACCCAAAGAGTCAAATGAAAAAGAGTGCAGGAAATCTGTCCACACACTAGAGATCCAGAGAATCCAGCTAAAAGCCTGGACCCATGGTAATGTCTTGTACAAATCCAGCTGAAGACCTAGAGCCTGTGGCAATGTCTTCCACAAGTCCAACTGGAGGCCTAGAGCCCATAACAGTCTCATGAAAGTCTGTATCAAGGATTTGTGCTGGGAAAGCCCAAAGGTCAGTGGTAGAAGCTGGAAAGTCTGTGCCAGCAGGATGAAGGATCTGTGTCAGCAGGCTGAAGAAGCTTCACTGGAGGCAGGAATGGACACTTAAGGTAAGCACCAGAGCTCCCCGAAGAGAACTGCAGCCATCCTCAGTGACAAGGAGGACCTGAGCTTCTCTGAGGATGAGAAAGCTGAGTTGAAATCAGGGAAACTAGCACTACAAGCTTCTTCAAGACTATCATCAACAGTACACACCCAGCACCACACTGACTTAGTTCAGCTGGGTGTTACAAGTTGACTGTTAGTTAATCCACTACATTACTTTTAAGTGATCTTTGATAAATGGGCCAAAAACATACTGGAGAAAAGATGGCTTCTTCTATTTATTAATGGTGCTGAGAAAACTAGGTATCTATGTGCAGAAGAATGAAACTAGACCCTTATCTCTCACCATATACTAAAATTCATCTCAAAATGGACCAAAGACTTGGCTTATAAAAAGAGAATTTTAAAACTGTTGGAAGAGAACATGGGGAAATACTTGAAGCCCTGGGCACAGGCAAGGATGTCCTGAACAGAACTTCAATAGCACAAGAAATTACGTCAAGAATCAACAAATGGGATCATAGCAAAGTACAAAGCTCTGCACAGCAAAGGAAACCACCAACATAGTGAAGAGATAACCTATAGCATGGGGGAAAAGATTTCCAGCTATCTAAAATATGTAAAGAGCTCAAAATATTATCCCCTCCACCACGAGTTCAAGGCCAGCTTGGGCTACATAGTTCAAGGCAGCCTGAGCTACACAGTGAGACCCTCTCTCAAGAAAAACAGATTATCCCCTCCAAAACAAATGACCCAATCAGAAAGTGGACAAATGAACTGAGTAAACACTCCTCAAAAGAAGAACAAATGTCCAATAAGTACATGAAAAAACTGCTCAGCATCTTTAGCATTATGGAAATGTACATCAAAACAAGATTCTATCAGCAAATATACAACTAACAACAATTATTACCAAGGGTTTCGGGGAAAGGAAACTTTTACAATGTTGATGGGAATGTACACTATTACAACCATTATGGAAATCCCTCAAAAAAACAAGAATAGAAATTCCATTTAACTCAACTATACTTTACCTAGGTATATTCCCCAAAGAGCTAAAAAATCATACTACAGTGATACATGCATGCCTGTGTATTTAGCATCCCAGTTTACAATAGCCAAATAACGTAAGTAGGCTGTATGCCTGCCAACCCATGAATAGATTTTTAAAACATTTACATATATATGCACACATACAATGGGATGTCATCAACCCTAAAAAGAATGAAATCATGTCATTTGAAGGAAAATGAATGGATCTTGAAATCATAATGTTAAGCAAAATAAGTCAAACACAGAATGTTAAATATTGCCTGACTTCTCCTATAGAGAAACCCAAAATATAAATCAAAGAGTAAAATAAAAGAAATATGGCAGGTGTTAGGGAAAAGGGCAAAGGAACCAGGTAAGGAGGGAGCACCTGGTGAGGGGTAAAAGGACCAAAACCGATCAAGAAGTGATAAATGCTTATATGTGCCGGTTCCTTAAGGTGAATGTAACTATTACGTGTCCCAAACATACACTGAAACAAGAATCGCCACGTTAAGTATAAACTTCCAAGGGGAAAGAGGGAAAGGGAAGCCGAGTGTGACTACCAGAGGACTGGAGCACTGACAGAAAGGTCCCAGGGAGTCTCATCCCTCCAGCAAGGCCGTTTCATGCTGTTTTCCCACTGTGGCCATTTTACAGACGTTTATGGAACTTTAAAAAACGAAGTATTAAGCTCTCAGCTCATAAAAGTGCATCGTAACACAGGAGCCGGGCACTCTCGCATTGCAAGCCTCTGTGCCCCCGGGTCCCTTGCAGAGCAGGGAAGTGAGTCTGCTGGACGCTGCGGTCAGCCCCAGAGCAAGGGTGTCCACCGTACGGTTTGCTAATGCAAAGAAGCTGAAGTTTAAAGTCTTCCTTACACCACTCACACTTCTTTGGCTTGTTATGGTTATATCACAACTCCCACTTCACCAGGAAAGTTATTATTTTCAGATGGTCTCTGTATGCATGAGTATAGTACAGTGTCTTAAAATCCACCCTGATTTAACCAGCCAGAGAGTGTCATGGGCTGTGCCCACTGCCTGGGATTTGGAAGAAATCTTTAGTGGGCGGAGCGGCCAGCATGGTGGAACACAGGTAGCACAAGAAGCAGATCTAGGAAGTTGGTGAACCATCTAAAGAAGAGAAGTCTGTAGCCAAGTATCTTCAATTCAACTGTCCAACAAAATCCATGAACATGATGGCTCACCAGATTGATTATTTTATTGCTTCAGAAGCGCTGTATTGCCTTCTGGATTCAAAGTGGGCAAAAACCAAGGAAGGAAAGGAAGCTTTATCTACAACCAGGGAGTCTGTGGTTGACTGTTGCAACAGGCTTTTAAAGTTTTTTCATTGAGCACTTAAAGTTATGAAAATGAAATATGATAAAGATATAAAGAAAGAAAAAGATAAAGGAAAAACTTAAAGTGGAAAAGAAGAGGATAAAAAGCAAGAAAGAAAATACAAGGGAAGAAAAGAGGAAAGAGAAAAAAGAGGTGGTGAAAAGGAAGACTGAAAAAAGGAAGAAACTCTGGGAACTCCCAAAAGAAGGAAACTAAGAAAAAATTCAAACTTGGACCACTTGATGACCAAGTTTTTCTGGATGGCGGTGAGGTCTGTGTGTGGATCTATGACCCAGTTCACATTAAAACATTTGTCATGGGATAATTCTTGTGATTGCAGTAATAGCAGCCACCTTCTTCCCTTTTGGCCAACCAAAATGAGAGTAGGTGTTTGTTACCTCATTGTGGGCACAGGCTGCTTTGTAGCCAGCATCCTTCTCTTTGCTGCTGCTCATTGCATTCTGTTTCTCATCATTTGGCTTATAACTGGAGGAGGGCACCACTTTTGGTTTTTATCTAATCTGACTGCTGACGTGGGCTTCACTGATTCCCTTCAGGCCTCTGTACATACATGAATACAAAGGACCAAAAGCAGACTTAAAGATGAAAAGTCTGAAACCAAAACACACCAGAAGTCTGACAGTGAGGAAAAGTCAGACGAGGAAGGAAAAGTAGGATCAGGAAATCATGGAACAGAAGACCCAGGTCGAGAATGGCATTCAGACACAGGAGGGGAGATGACAGATCCTGGCACAAGAGTGGAAACTGGAATGATTTTGAAATGATCACAAAAGAAGAACTGGAACAGCAAACAGATGAGGATTATGAAGAGGAAGAGGAAGAAGTGATGGAGAAATACCTAGAAAAAAATCTTCACAGAAAGATCATAATGTGACTCATTTGGTGACTGAAAAAGTGCAGGAGGCTGGATTTTCTGGGTCGGCGGATCATCACGCAGCACATGTGGCACTTGTAGCATTCTTTAAGTCCATTTGCTGAAAGTATTTGACAGCCAAGAAGTTCTATTCGGTCCTTCGTTTCATTTAATATGGGTACTGTCATTGGTACAGTCTGAAGCCATTAATAAGTTTTATGTATTTGATAATTTTACAGTGAGTAGGTGTCATATTGATAGTTATCAAAGATGCATTTTCCACAATGACCTTTAGATTAAGGGCATTTTTGATAGTCATATGGCTTTTTACTGTTAGATTAATCAGAATAAAAGGAATAAACTCCAACATTTCAGATTATTCATAGTTTATGTAGACATTTCGCAGTTTCTTTAGGTTAAAATACTTAAACTCATGGTTCTTGATGGTTATATTTTTGTTTTTCATTATAAAATTCTACCAGGAACTATCTTAAAGATTCTGAGTTAGCAGTCTTCAAACTTTGGTGGGAAAAGGCCAACTAATAACAGTGCAGGAATACTTTTGATTTAGCTACAAATTCCCCTTTCCAACTTAAGAAATCCAAGCTGAATTCAGAGAAAGATGGTCATCTCCAGCGGGAACGTGAAGAGCACTGGTTAGAAGGTGGAGGCTCTTCTTCCCCACCCCCTTGTCATAATGTAAAGTGTGTTCTGTACATAATTTACAAACAAAACATTTTATTTTAATTGTTACTTATTATTTAGTCATTTCTCAACACTTAAGTTTGTAAAATTCGGATCATGTAAGGTTATGTTTCTAGAGAAATGGAAGTTTGGATAACCCGCGGGACATCTGTAATCTTTCTACAACAGCTTCAGTTTTGTGCCAACATTCCATGTATTTGAATATAAGTAAAAAACTGATCCTTACCAAGTAAAAGCAGACTTAAAAGTAGATGTTTGTATGCCTTAATGTTCATCTTGATTTATTTTAAATCTTTGCATTCAGAAGTGGGGTACTATATTTTCAGACCAAGACGCACTGCTGTGAAAGGTAATTTACTGTTCTAAAATATCAATTTAAAATAAAGGCTATAAAAGAAAACATAGGAACAGAAAAAGAAATCTTCAGTTTATCCTGAAGATTTTGTTGCCGCATTGCTGCCAACATAGAGTTCATCTTTTGGATGAGGAACACTCTATCATGGAGGGGGTACACAACCTGGCTAGACAATTTTATCATTGATGTAGCAATTAAGAAACAAGTGCACAGCTAAACAAGGAAATGTTTCTGGTGTGGATTCTGCTTTATCCTCCAATCATTAGGATTTTGAGGCAAACCTTGAAACCTCAGAGCTCATGACCAGACAAGTCACATTGCAGACCCTGCTGAAGTCTGTGATCAGATGATCCACAGCCTGTGAATAGAGAATGTCCCAGGAGCGATGTCTCTCATAATTCAGCCTGGCTTTGGGTTCACTAGGTAGTCCAGGCTGGCCTCAAACTACTGGCCATCCTCCTGCCTTAGCCCCCCGAGTCCTGAGATTAGAGGTGTGCACTACAACACCTGGCCAGGCATCTTATCTTGCTTTCCTCTTCTGCCCAGTCTGGGCACTCTCTCTGGGCAGTAACTTCCCTGCTTATAGTGTTTCAATAGCAATCTATCTTCATGATTATCACATACATATGTCAGCTATGACAAAGTCCTTCTTCTGACTTTCAGACTGGAAAAGCCTATCCAGCCGTGTCCCAAAGTCACTTAAAAATTCATTTGTTTCAAATCATTGTCTTTTGCCCCTTCATCAAAGTAATGCCTCAGAAACACTACACTTCCTCCTCCAGGTGTTGGTAAGTTACCGGCATCATCACACATGATCTCCCTGGCCAGCTCCTCTCTCTCCCACCTCTCTCACCACCTTGGCCCTCTCCCACATCCTAATCAATATTCTCTTTTTTAATCTATAAAATTAATCACAAGGGTTGAAGCCTCAATTCCTTTTTACCTCTAGTACTGTGGTACATTTGTCACTGATGGTAAAGTTGAAGTAATCCAACGAATTCCAGGCATAAAATACAGCTTTTATGTTGTACCTGGGGCTTCCTCCTACAATATACTTGATATCTCAGTGGAAGCATGAAAACAAAGACTTGAGCAGAAAACAGTCTAAGCTCGAGTTGATATCCTTAACAGAACTGAGAAGCCTTTGATTGTTGAACTTGCTTGTACTGACCTTTGATGTGGGTCAGGGATGTGTGGGAGATGTTTCTCTGTCATTCAGCTATCTAAGGGAATGCAAGATACACCCAGCCTCGAAATCAGAGGCAGATGAGTTGCTAGGCTATTGAGAGATGTGTTCGCATGGAAAAATAATTTCAAGGGAGGAAGCCATGTGTATATAGCCTCATCAATATTAACTGAACTCAAAAGACCAGATTGTTACATTGCTGGTGGTAATGGATCAAATCCTGCTCTCCACAGTGCTGAGTTTCCCAAAGTGCTGTCACTTAGTGGAATTAGCCTGCACTGACTGTCCTAGCTGTGTCCTCCAGGGTGCATTGAGCTCTCCATCTCGTGCCTAGACCATCACTCTATATTCCTCTCTGCCTCCAAAGACAAGCTCATAGGTATCTGAATGCAAATAGATGTTAACATTTTGAAGATCTTTTTCTTTGTATGTAGGCCAGCAAAGCTATTTTGCAATCATTTATTCTAAAGGTATTATAAAGAAATTTCTCCTAACATTCATCATGAACATGAATGTAACATATTTCATAGGGTTGTTGTGATGATTAAAATATTACATACATTGGCCAGTATTCACCCCTTAAGAATTTTACTTAAACATTCCTAGTGTGGCCTCCCTTCTCCCACCCTTGAGATAGGCAGGTGAAAACCATTGCAGAGACACATGCACATCTTGGGGTGCCACCTCCCACTATGCTGTTAGCTGGTCAGGATGTTGCAGTAGTCTCATCTCTGGAGAATACAAGGAAATTTATCACATTGTCTGGATGATTAAAGAAAAAAATGTATATATGTTATTAGGGTCCAGTGAAAACTGTTCTGGAATTGGAGGACATTTTAAAACATATTCCTTAGCCAGGAAATCATCTTTTTTTTTAAGTCTAGAAACAATTTAAAAATCTAGTAGTTAAGAATTAATTGAGTTATAATCTAACCATATAAAGAAACTCTACAAAGCTACTACTAATAATCTGTTTTTTTTTTTTTTCCGGGACCGGGGATCGAACTCAGGGCCCTAGTGCTCAGCGGCAAGCACTTAGCCCACTGAGCTGTACCTCCAGCCCAACTACTAATAATCTGTTAAGGAAAACTAGTTAACACAGAAAAATATCCACATTTATATAAAGAGTGTAAATAATGTGCACAGAATGGTGATAATTCATGTATCCATGCAGGCATATCTATGTATATAAAATCATATTTATAAGTTTTATATACTAGAGTAGAAATTATATGTGGATTCCCCTCATTTTTAAACTTTTAAAACTCTTTTTTTGTTGTAATTAGGATACTTACATAAATTTTTTCAAAGAAAGCATTCTTCTCTAAGAAAGCATTTATTATTGCCTAAGGGGTCTCTAGAGATTTGCTAATGGAGTTTAACAAATAATTCTCTACAGCATACATTTAGCACCACTCACTGCTGCACTGCCCCATGAAATGTCAATGGGCAAACTCTTGATTCTAAAACTCAGTAAGATCTCATGATTATGAAATATTTGGATTTACCACAAAGGACACAACAATATAATGACATCAAGGTATTGATCATCTTACTTTAACAAATATGTAACCTTTTGATATATTTCCTTCACAATTTTTAATGAAACAAAGATATAACATCAAACTCTCATATAATATCATTTATCTACTTCATTTCTGAAAGTTATTATCTGAAGATAATATATACATACTTATATTATGAATAATTGTTATTTTTAAGTCCATCCACTTGTTAATGTTCATTCAACTTGCCCTTTTTTTGCTATTATGAATAATGTAGCAATCAGCATCTTGCCATCTGTTTCCTGTAGCAAAACCATAGGCGTTTATTCAGGATGGAGCCCCGAATCCCTTGACTTACACAGACGTCTTCTAGCCTACCCCAAAAATCAGTCAGTGAATTAGTCGTTATTTGCTGAAACCCTAGTCTATTGAAATAAATAACCAGGCCTTAGTTCTTAGAATCCCCTTATGTTTCAGCCAATGAGCCAAAACAAAATAAATTACAAAGAGAAGGAGAAAAGGTGGTGCATCTTTTGTTCCTGCGTTTGGTGACCGTGGAGGCCCAGGCTTAGAAATTATCTGCACTTGTGCAGTTCTGCTCCTCTTAGATGCCAATGGCTATAAGCCTAGCCTGGTCTGGGCCCCAGATATCATTCAGTACGCAAATTCCTAGGCAATGGACTCACAGATGAGACCTCATTCTGTTTTAAAATGCTCCTTATATGAAATTTCTTTAAACATAGATGTATTATTGTGGGAATACATCAGTATACCTGGCAATTGCCTCAGCCATCCTAAAAGCATGGAATCTGGTTTGGGTTAGGGAAGAAGAAGCTTATGGGTTCTGTTGGGGAACGTGTGGAGGGAACACTGGAAAGAGGTTGTAGGGGAGACTTCCTGAGATACCGCATCCATCCTGGGAAGTCAGCAGGAATGGGAAAGGCGTGAGAGATGCAGATAGAAAAGGAGGAAACCTGCTGAGAACATGAGACCCCTGCCCATCAATGCTCTCGTCTAAGCTCCTTAGCTTCTATGTGCCTCTCTGTCTTAGAGGTCTGTCAGAGCTTTTCTCAGCCTTTCAATATCACTTTGTCACACATGAAAAAGAATGAGAATGGAGTCCAAAATTTCCATTAAATAAGATTTCTTTCTATGTTTGTGTCAAATGCTAGTGCCCTGAAATATTTTACAGCCATTAGAGTTATTGATTTTTCTAAACATTTTCATCTATTTGAACCATTTATCATTTGTATTTCTTATTTTCTACTCTGGCCACAAAGCATAAAAGAAATCCCAGGACCTATAGAGTGATTACTTTTGCCACATAAAAATCCTGTAAATCATCCAAATGCAGACAAAATACTGAAAAGCATACGTGAACATTGTATTAATTAATACCAGCCCCAAGAAGACAAGGGATGGGAAGGCACGTACAGGCAAGCGCAGGCCACTTCTGGGCTCAGAAAGAAGCAGAGAAGGTCTAGTTTGCACCTAAGGAAGGTCCCTCCAATGAGAGAGGATGGACGGAAGTGGGCCTGAGTCCATACTCCCAAGAGCCAGGAGAGCTTGCTCTGAGTCTCACCTGAAAGAGAAGAGGAGGTGAGAGTTTGCTAAGAGAATCAGGACAAATAGGGTGACCAAGGAGGGTGGGGAACCAGTTCAGCCCCAGAGTTCAGCTGTGAGGCAACCACAGAACAAGAGGATGTGTGGGAAGGATGCTGCGGGACATGCGGGGCCCACGAACATTGTCGCTGGGAGTGTTCACCATCAGCGCTGGGAGTATTCAACAACTGACTGCTGATGTGCAGCTTGTGGTATGGCAGCTGCTCCTGGCTGCGTGAAGGTTTCCCTCTAACAGCAGTGAAGAGAGTGCTGCCCCAACCTTGCAGTCACAAGGCATTAGAGATGTTTAGCACACTAACTTCTGATGACCAGTCTAATCAAGCATAGTGTTAAACACTAATTTAATTGATTTTGTTTTCTGTGATACATGGTATGGAGGCATTATGTTAATCACTCAACAGGAGAATAACTCAAAGGGAATTTCTACTAGTTCTTACTTTTTTGTTTTTCATTTTTTAAATGGGTACAGGTTGGAGAACATTATGATTGCCATCTTCATGAGGAGCTGGTGCAGGTACACCACACACCACAATTTCCTTTGCATCCCCTTCTCTCCCCCAGGCCCTTCCCTCTGTCTCCTGGTCCCCTTTCCTGTTGCAAAAAGTCTATCTCCCTACACCCCATCATCATTTATTTTACTCTTACACTTTGGTTCTCCTAGAAGAGGAACCACGCAACACTGAAGCTTGCGTGCCCTTAGCATTGTGGCCTCGGGGTACATCCGTTTTCCTACAAACCACTCATTTATCTTTAGGGCACAGCAGCACTCCATTGTGTGTAAGTACATTTTTATCCATTCATCTCTTGATGGACATGTGGGCTGCTTCTGCCATCTAGGTTTATGAATTGTGTTGCTATAAACGTCGATATGCAGGTATCTTTGTAATATGATGACTTTAACCCTTTTGTGAAGATACCCAGAAGAGAAACAGCTGGATCATATGTAAGTTCTAATTTTAGGTTTTTAAGTGTTCATGCTCCCTACCAACAGTGGGGAAGTGTTCCTTTTCCTACACCCTCATCAGCATATTATTATTGGTTTCTTGATGATGGCCATTCTCTCTACGGGAAGACGAATTCTCAATGTTATTTTAATTTGCATTTATCTAACGGTCAGAGATGTTCAGCATTTTCTCATTTATCTATCGGCCTTGAACTCCTGAGAAGTGCCTGTTCATTTCAATTGCCCATTTTGATTTAGTCTTTTATTTGGGGGGTAATTTTTGAGTTCTTTATATATTGACTCCTTAAGGAGAGGAAAATTAGTCAGTGAAAAATACTTTACTGTTAATAAAAGTTTTCATAGAAAAATCTTATGTTTTTATGACTTTAGTGTATGTCAGTGAAAACAGGCAGTCAGACTGAAATAAACATCGACAACGCCTGCCTCAAAATTACTGATGAATAGAGGTATTGTTCATATCTTTGGATAAAACTGATAAAACAGATACAAAACAAATCATTTTTGAAAATTGCTTATCATCCTGTTTCTACATCTAACAATAAGACAATATTGTAATCTAAAAGTATTGCTTCTATGAAACCATTTTGCAGCGGTTAATCATTTACTAACATTTGCTTTTTTCTTTTACTTTTACATAACAAATTCTTATTTAACTAGCACCACCTAGATTATCTTACTAAACAACTCTAGTAGCAGTACAGCGGTCTACATTACACATGAAGATCCAAAAGAACATTTTCATTGTTTTGATAATACTGTTGATTCCATGGGATTAGAATAAGAATGATGGTAATTAGTAATAGTTACCATTTATTTGAACCTGAAGGCCGTATCAGGAACCATCAAGTCAAATGCTCCACTAGTGTCACAGAAGTATAAATGTCAGTATTAAGGTCACATTTGCAGATGAGAATCATGAGTATACAGAAAGTTCTCTGTTTGTCGCACAACTAATGTGGTCTTAAACCCAGATCTCACTCTGTTATGTTTTCAATCGCTGCATATTTGGCCTTTACTCTGAAATTGCGTTTTGTCTTCATCCTGGCTTTGCACCTTCAAAGAGGCTTGAGTAACCCCTTGGACCGTGTTCTGGAGGTGAGTGTGGCATCTTCCCGCAGCAATGGAGATACACCGCAGCATCCATGTGTTCCTCATTCCCCCGAGTGCAAAGCAGGGGCAGGAGCTCCCCCAGGCCAGGCCACATAGCATGGCCCTTGTGCCAAGATTTGGTTGCTCTTGCTGTCATTTGTTTCTAGGGCTCACCACTCAGTTCTTGGCCATCTTTCCCCTTACTGTCTTGGCGAGCATCTCCATAGGACAAAGCCCCTGAAATGCCAAGAGCTTGTCCTTCATTCAAGGCAGGCTCCACTCGAATAGGGTTTCCTCTACTGTGCTTCTAATCGTGCAGGTGGTTATTCAGCCTCCTGAAAAAACACACTGGATCTCACCCTTGAGTATATTCTTAGGTGAAGTTTCTTTGAGGAACAGAGTGAAAATGGACATTGTAATCCACACAGATGTCCAGACAATGAGGAGTGAGTGAAAACTTGTGGATGAGCACGGCAGAGGCCAGACAGTGGCAAACAATGCAATTGTATCACCCTTCAAAGGCAAAGGTGAATACTGCCACCTTTTAATATAAAATTTTGAAATGGTTTTATTTTTCTTGAAGGTCCCATGTAAAGCATTAATAAGCTAAAGTACACAAAACTGAATGATAAGTCTTGATTAACAAACTACCCATGAAGCTCATATTTGCCTCCTTGTGTGTAAAGATGCTTGAAGGCTATAAATCTCTGACCCTCGTACTGGCTATTGATTAGTGAGGACCCCACCTTGACTTTCCACTAATAAAAACAATGGCTTCTCTTTGCTTTAGAGCAGGTATCATATTGAGGAGTTAAACTTTCACTCTTGCAAATGTGCTCCCTACCCAGTTCTTCTTTGGAGGCTCCACAGCTAGTTGTGGGAAAGAGGCAAAGGCACCGCCGCCACTGGTGTATCTTGATTTTGGCCTCTTCACCTTTGGCTCCCTTTCACTTTAGGATTAAGTCAACCACATCAGAAATATAGGAAAATGCCATGGAAAAGCATTACTATATAAGTTTTATTTTTCTTTCTATTTAAATGCATTTTTGAAAGAGGAAGTCTGGAATTGATTTGTAGAAAAAGAATAGAGATTTCTACTAAAGCTTGTTCATATTGGTTGAAATCACTTTTTTAAAAAGATTCAAACTAAAATCTTGAAAAATTGCATGAGATTATCTTCCTTGATTGCATGTTGTCCTGGGACACAGAAGAGGGATGAAAAGCCAACAAATAAATTCTCATTGTGGAATCTAGGAGAAAAGGTCTGCTGTCTCTATGAGAATGTTCCAGCCTTTTGGCATTTACAAAGATCTGCTTGCATCTTCCCAGCCTCCTGTGGCTCTTTACAAACCAGCACAAGTTTCCCACATGTGTCAACGAATGGCCGAGGCCCTTGTTGCAAGTCCCTTGCTGAGAGGCTCAGGGCTTCTTCCCCACGTGTGGCTGCTCTCCAATTCTCCATGTCCTGTCACGGCTCCCCATGTCTTAGGTCACATGCTGCATTCCTGTCCTGAGCGCTGTGCTGCTTACTGCTGCTAAGCTCCAAAGACTCCCCTCCAGCAGTCTCCAACTCTAGCAGCTCTCAGTTCAATGTCTCTCCTTCCTGGAAGCTTCCCTGTCCCCTTTCGGGTGCACATACAGTTCTCAGGGTACCATTCACCTCTCACATAATGCGGTTCTGTCTTCATTGTGACCAACAGTGGAGTGTGTGGTTTCATGTCTGCCATTCCTTCTTTGGTCCGATGTCTGTCCTCCTCCATAATCCCCTAGGCCCAGGAGCAGAGGGCTCTGGTGCTCTTAGTACCAGTAAGAGCTAATATATTTGTTAAAATTGGTATAAAAGAAACTATTTGTTGAAACTTCAACACACTAACTCCTTAACAAAAGCACAAGGAACACTACCATGATATTTTATTCAAGTTAATTAAGGAATAAATAAATTTTAGTTATTGAGAGTAAATAAAAGATTTTTAAATAGGGAAATAAAGGTTTTAATAGGAACAGGAGCCTAATGGTGCTCTACATTTGTACCCAAAGCTTCCAATGCTATTGAGTGGGCAGAGAGACTCCTACGACAAATGAGAGGGTCAAACTCGTAAGTGGCCAACTCCATCCTTATTAACTTTTGCATGAGTATGATGGAAACTACAAATGTTAAAGGGAAATTTTGGTTAAGAAAATCAGAGATATCTCTCTAGGCAGATTAAATTCTACAAAAAGAATTATTTTGCTCATTCTAAAGAAGTAATTGTTTTTATAATAAAAACATGTATAGTATGGTATTCTATAGCCAAGATCAGTCAAAATTAGGGCCTATTTATAAGATTTTGATGTTAGAAAAGTACTTGAAAAATTTATCAATCAGTATAGAGCAAAGACTTTGTGATTAAATATGTCACAATTAGTAACTATTTTAGTATTAGTAACTGTTCAGTATTAGTAACCGTTATAAGAATACACTTAAAACAACCAGTGCTTTCCAGCCATTGCTAATGAAATTTATTTTCTTTTCATTTAATCAGTGTGCTTTTAGAACAGATAGGTTGTGTTCTCTGCCATTTACAAACTCAAAGATTTAATTTAGAGTTCAGTAATCAAATGAGATGGTACAATAATGTTTTATATAAATTCATTTTTCTTATCTTTTCAAAAGTACAAAATGTGCTGTATGTCATAATCATTATTGTTTACCTTTCTGGAAGATTTTTGTTTAAATTTCTGCAACTCATTATGGCTTGTAAATCTGCCCTTAAAATACAGTGGACAGTAGCCTTGCAGGAACATGTAGCTGCCTTTGTGACACTGTTGTGGTGCTTCCTTCTGCCCTCTGTTACACATCACATCCCTGTCATATCCCTTTTGGGATTCTAGATATATCACTGTCATTTGCCTTCAGCTTTTCTGAGAACTTGGAGATTTGGGTCTGGGTTTCAGAATTCCTTTTTCTCAGAGGTGTTTCCATCCTCCTTCCTCCCTCTTGCCTCCATTCTTTCTTCGGTCCTCTCTTTTCTTCCTTTTTGTCTTTTTCTTTTATAAAATGCACTATTTGGGCTAACTTTCAAGAACTGAGGATAAATAACCACTAGAAGAAATGAGTTTGAGTGTTTTCCCCATAAAGAAATGACAGATGTTTGAGGAAACAGATGTTTGACCTGATTTAAGCATTATAGAATGTGTACTTGTATTGAAATATCACCTGATACCCCATAAATGTGTCCAACTTTTATGTTTTTATACTATCAGTTAAAAATAAACTTAAAAATAATTGGCACTATTCTTTGCTCTATTTTTACATGCTGCATTTGTGTAGATTCAGTCCTCCAAACATAAAATCAGTAAGCCTCTAATTTACTGTTAATCAAAGTTTTCTGCAGAGGAGGAGACATAGACTGTCGTGGACCAGGAAGTACAATGAAGCAGCTCTGTCCTGAATGGCTAAGCAGAGATAGTGTCTTTTGGAGCCTCTGAGGGCAAATTAAAGAGGGTACACAAGAAGTAGGTATTGCTCCTCACTGTCAGAATTGCTTTAGTGTTGATAGGGCTCAGGACCTGCCCTGGCAGTGCCCACCAGAAGAGCCCACCAGCCACTGATGCCTGCTCGGACCACCTCATGAGAGAGAGATTCTCTCTCTCTCTCTCTCTCTCTCTCTCTCTCCTCTCCTCTCTTCTGTGTGTGGTAATTTGGTGATTTTCTGGTCACAGACCCTGATTAAGTTGGATATTAACACAGAACATCATCTCTGGGCAAAGTTAGGAGGGAGGGATAACCCCAGAGCCTACGGATCTACCTGCATTTTCAATAGAAGTGTCATTGGCTTTTGAAGTGGGACAACTCTCTAATGTGAAGACCTGTCCCATACATTGCGAGATATTCACATGCCTGACCTTTCAAGCATGGTAACAAGCAAAAACACCACTCTTCATTTCCAAAACAGACTCACATAGGTAAAACCCTGAATGGACCTTGAATCGTTCTTTCTTGAAGCAGAAACAAAGAGAATGATTTTTACATCACAAGTATAATTAGAATTTACCTTAAAATTTTTAAAATTTTAATAAGCATACTTCCTGAATGAAAAGTATTCATGGGAAGATGTAATAAAAAACAGCTTAGATTTTTCTTGGTATAATATTAACTAGCAAGAGGAAAATAAACCTGGTCCCTTCAGATCTGTGATTCAATGTTAGCAATACAACAGGATTTTAAATTATTATGAAACATGTTCTTGGTCTCTAAATTGCATTAAGAATTCACTGAATTAACCAAACATTCATTTGTCATTTTATCTTTTCCTTATAGCAACTGCTACAGTGCAAAGTGCACCTTAAGAATTGCATTATTTCCCTAACATTCTTAGATTCTGGTTTCTAACCTTAAGTTTACATTTCATAGCCACATTAGGTCAAGTGGATTACTTCTTTAAATTAGTACTCCACACTTTCCAAATAAAAGCACTTAAAAGTAACTAATTCATTTTTAATACAAACACTATACAGTTATTACATTTATAGCTTTATATTAAAGTAAACAAGAGTGTCATAAAGTGCCTTGAACAAAACGGCTTCAACTCCTCCAAGGAAAATACCTCAATGATGAATGTAACTAAAGGATAGAGAGGTATTGTGTTATCTCCTGCTCCTTTAAAATTTAAAGATGCTGTCACCTTTAACTCCTGGCACTGGCGCTGACTGTGCAGGGTATTTGGTAATATGGAAAGTGTTCTCATTTCCATAGTGACTCAGAGGGGCCTTCTGCTGGCCTTCCGTGTCTGAGGGTCCAGGACAATATGCGCAGAGCAGTGCTGCAAACCAAGGAGCTGTCCTATGTGAAAGCCAGTGGTGCCTGTACTGCAAAGCACTGTCCACCTTCAACAGACCAAGTTCCAGCTCCACACCAGGGGAAAGAAAAAGTCATCTGCTTTTCCTGGAAGACTTTGTAATAGGCACTGTAACCTTGGTCAAGTGCACATGAAACCCAGAGATGCCACTCATTTGCCTTCTGAGTTTCTTTACACCCTAGGCCGACTATTCCCATGGTCATGCTTTACACACAGGCAGGGAACACGTTTGCAAGCTGGGCTAAGGAAAGTCCTTCAAATTATTCTTTCCAATGATGCTCAGTTTCTTTGAGGTGACTCTGTTCTTTTTCCTCTCTGACATGTCCTTCCAAGTAATCTCTATGCTTGTCTGTTGGACCTCTTGATGGGAGAATTGCCCTCCCAAGGGTAATTCATAGGCTAATTTCCCCATGGAGTCCACACTCTCCCTGCCACTGTTGCCAGAAATTCCTGGACATCATCTCCCCCACTTTGCTTTTATTTCAAAAATCTTCAATGAAGTTTTATTTCCTATCATACCACCCTCTTTCCTTTATATCAAAATATTCTAATGGTGTGAAACCTTCTCTTTGCCATCTTTGCATTCTCCATATTGTCTTAAGCAGTGTCTGACACATGTTGAATGTTAGATATACGTGTAATTACTATACATTGAAATTTTGGTTACTAACTCAGGGCTTAGGGTGAAATATTTCTTAAAATTGTTTTGTGTACTGTTTCATTCCAAGGTTTCATTTTACTCTTCTTTATATTCCCATGGCATCATTAGTGCAGGGCACAGAATGTCTCCTATTGCTCATGCGTTGCTGCCATTGCAAGTTTTCTTTGCTTAGTCATATAGACACTACTGAGCACACTACCAAGTCTGTGCCTAACTGTTTATTGCTACAGAACACAGCTCCAGTTTGTTTTCACCAAAGTGCATCATAATATGTAATGCATATCTGGGGCTTGGAGATTCTTTCAAGACATCACCAGGACTTACAGTATAACCTAATTCTCATTTTGAATAACCTGAGGCCTGCCATAAAAGCATAGGAGAAGTCTATCAAGTTAACAGAAATGTCCTATGCAGACCATGAATGTGGCAAAAGATTTTCAAGTAAGACATATGGAAAAGAAAAATAAACCAAGAGAGAGAGAGAATTATCAAATTGTATGAACTTGTCTGTGATGAATTCTTCACTTCTGAATTAGCTTTGGTCTCTGGGTGATGGCAGAACTCGCATTCACTCTCAATTTATAAGCAAAGTACTCAATAAAAGACTTTGCAAATCTGAGGACACAAATGGCATACAAGTCACATTTCTTGAATATTCATAAAAATGGGTCTGATAATCAGAGTTCTCAAATTATCATATCAATCAACCTTATTTTTTTTCAACTAATATTCAAAGGCACTGTCCCTGGAAATCCTCAGCTTCTTTCAGAAACAGTACTAGCCCAAGAGCAACCAAGACTTTAAAAATATTTCCATACATTATTTATTTTATTTCTTCTTATCTTTTTAAATAGAGGAAACATTTGTCATTTTGTTTAGTTACACAGAATTGGGCTACTGCTATGTAACAGGAATCATCCCACTAATGTCCAGGAATTGAGAGTCAAGCCCCTTTGGTTTGGGCTGAATTAAATTAAGTGGACACTGTAAACATTTCCATAGGAGGTAGAACACACACTTTTGACTTTTGGTCAAACAAGCGATAGTAAACAAAGATTCTCAGAGCCTAATAAATTAAAGGTATTGTAAAGGTATTAAATATACTTTTTTTTCTTTTTTAGAGACCAAAGAGGAAGGAACATATTTTTAATAAATTAAAGAGTAAATAAAAAATCCTTGCAGTTGAAATGTTTATATCTTTGAATCTCCACTGCTTTTACTTGCTAGTGTTTAAAACTATGATTAACACGGAGACCACACCTAGACTATGCGTGTGCAAGGCAAACCACAAGCATCACCATCCAGCACATAGCTGTCCCTAGCACAAGTGCTGCCATTCCCAGCCGCCGGTCCACGTGTCCTTCACTTCCACTGCTGTCTGAGTGAACTGCATGGCAAAAATGTTTAAACTTTCTACTCCACCGGAAGTGGTTGGTTTAGGTGCCTCCACCTGTTGTCCCCATAAACACAGTGTTGATGGGCGGCAAAGAGGATACAATCTCGCTGCTGCTCACGCCATGGGAGTCCAGGGTCTCTTGCACTGGATACTGGTTAGAAGTCCCATACATACATTGGGATGAAGAGGAGGGAATTGGGGTTTGCAGATTGGAAGCTGGAAAAGAAAAACAGAATTAGCAATTGGCAATGACTGACATTTTTTCTCTTCAAGTGTTACTCACATTAAACTTCTCTATTTAGTCTTGCATTTAGCACATACCCTGTTCAAAATTTGAGTGCATATACTCAGAGCAATCACCTTTTCCCCCATTTTTCCCATTTGCTATCTTGCTAGAAATTGTTATTTCTTATATATTCATAAAGGAAACTCAGCGTCATCTTAAGTTCTGCTGTTACAACTCTGCTGTGCCACCTGCCTCTTCCTTCATCCGCACCATCACCTTCTCTCACTTGGACCAACACAGCCCTTCCTAACGGGCCTGGTGACTCTCACTACTACCTTGCTCTTCACCCTCCAGGGATCAGCCAGAATGATCTTGTAGAAATGGAGAGATGACCTTCACATCCTTCAAATGCTGCGATGGCTTCCAACACTTGGAGGAAAACTAACTTTTCTCTTGGTTGTAAGCCCTCCACCAGCAGTAGGGAACCTGTGGCGTGCACGCTGCGGAGAGCTGTTTATCACCGAAAGCTCTGCAAGGTTCGTCCTCACTGCTCTACTCGAGTGAGCTCTGCTCCATGATTCACTTTGTTCCATTGCCTCCTTTGTTCACCAGGCTGAAGCCACACGGGCTTTCTTTCTGCCCAGTGATTTCCAAACTTGTTCCCATGCAGAGATTCCGCTTTGCTGGCAGATGCTCACCTCACTGCTTCCTCCCTACTCGCTTCAGCCAAACACATTTGTGCAAGGTCCCTCACCACCTGCCCTGCACAGAGCAGCATTTCCATCCCTGGCCACCACTTCATGCTGTCCAGTCAACTCAGAGCACCTGAAATCCCCTTGGTGACGCACCCTTGCTTTCCTCTTCCCCATATAAGGCAAGCTTCCTCAGACAAGAGTGGCGGCCCGAGCAGCCCTACACCTTCCTGCCTGGACATGGGGGTGCCACTCCCTGGCTCTGGGCTCGGATTCCCCAACGTGCGGTGGCTGCTTGCCCGCTGTTTGTCCCTGGAAACTTGGCCCTGCAAGTGAAGGAGGCCCCTGATTCTCCTGGTCCTGCTGACTCCCTCTTCCACTCTGAAGCCAGCTCCGACAAAGCTCAGAATCCTCCCTACTCTCAGCCGTTCCATCAGAGCCTCCATTATCTGACAAGTAAATAGAACTAACAGTAACAATAGCAACACAGCACATTATAGTTTGAAGCTGAGGAACCTCCTGGAGTGGAATTTTCTGCTTCATTAGAGTAACCTAGAAGCGATGACTGTTTGCAGATGGCGGGAGATGAGCCGTGGGGCTGCACAGGGAGCTTCTGTCATCTCAGGAAGGGAAGAAGCACTTCCGACTGCTTATTGGAAAGGTACACTAGGTGAGCAGAGAGGAACTTATCTCACTCTCTCTTCCGCCCTACTGAGTACTGATGCCTGTATTGACACTGATCTAAAATCAATTCCAGTGGAGGACCCCAAACATCTCATAGAAACAGTAATGCTCAGCTTTGACTCTTAATGAACATATACCCTATTAATGATTTTAGAGAATAAATTTATGTGTAGACTCACCCTAAAGATCTATATTGCTAGTAATAACATACTGATTATTTATTATAGACTAAATGTATATAGAGGTGTTTGTGTGTGGCACATGCAGGCGCATGTGTTAGGGATTGAACCCATGGTCTCTCATATGTCTGCCAGCAATTGAGATACATCCATAAAGATAACTTCTCAAGTTATCTTTATTTTGAAGCAGGGATTCTCCATGTAGCCCATGTTAGCTGTGAACTTTCAATCCTCCTCCCTCAGCTCAGATTTACAGGTATATACTTCTGTACCTGGCTTTGGATTTAATTTCTACTCCTTCTTACACTCACTGATTTATTGAATTCCTACTGTGTTGCACACACTTTGCCAGGTGTTAGCAACACATCTGTTGCAAGCTACAGAATTCCTTTGAGGGATGCATATCTAAGGTCAGTCACTTTTTTGAATGGTTTCAAGAGCCACAAAAGCAATTTACCGAGTACTGGGGTCCGACATGCACCTGGAGTTGATGCGTCTGAGTAGAAGGGGCCAGTCTGCTTCCTGCTGCCGTCGTCTAGGATGTTAAGCGGGTCATGGATGTCACTGTAGGCAGGCAGAGAGCGCACACTGCTGATGACAGAGACGTGCTGGTTCACCATGGGCCCCAGCCTGGGAGGCTCAGGGTAGCTGACGTTACTTCCATAGTACCCTAGGATGGCAAGGGTGGAGAATACGCTGTGAAAGCTAAAAAGGAAGAGCGTCCAGGGAGGAGGAAGCTACAGGTGATCACAAAGAGCCTACAGCTATCATACTGTAAATGTGACATCTATCTCTAAGATGAATAGAGTTGAATTTGTGCTTATGTATGGTCATAGCTTACTATGCTTTTGAGTTGTCATATTAATTTTGAGATGCATACTACACAGCTGTCATATTTTTCTTATCTGAGATAATAAAGTCTGTCTGTGCAGGAAAAAAAAGTCCCCAGTAGCCTATCATTACACTACCTTTCAAGTCCTATAGGATTTGCAGGTTTGTGTTTGTAGGAGAAGGACATGCCCACAGAGCACAGAGGGGCAAGGCCTCCTAGGAGCAGCCCAGAGCCTGCGTTCGTGGCTCACAGAGCCCACGGTCTCTCTGGCTCTGGTACCACCCAGCCTCTATGGCCCTAACAAGAGGCACCAGCTTTGTTCCACTCTTTAAGATCTGCTTGTATGTCTCTGAAAGGAACGTTCTCCACTAAAAAATATTTTTAAAGGAAAGAACATGCCTCGACCTGCTATGGTTGGTCTCAAATGTATGATTTGACACAAGTTTTTTCTTTGATTTTATCATGTGTGGCACTTTTAAGGGAAAATTTGTCATAAGAATTAGGAAATCTGTTTGTATGTGGGAGAAATCAGGCCCAAATATCTAAGATTCCATGATCTTTGGAAGCCTCGTGTGGGTGACACCCTACTGGGCAGAGGTATAGCTCAGGGTCTGAGTTTGTCCTTTTGCCTTCTCAAAAGCCAGGAGGATTCTTTAAACTCTCATACCATTGGGGGAATTAGAAGGTAGTGTCGCTCCTTGGCAGCTGGCAGTCCCCGAGCTGCTCAGGAGGTTGAAGCTTCCTGTGTTCACAAACTGCACGCTGTGAGACTCCTGGGCATGTGGAGATGGCCCATAGCTGGAGGGCGGCCGAGAACTGTATGGAGCACCAGCACAGCTGCCGCTGAAGAAGTCTCGGGAAAGCTGCTGCTCCGTCCACACCACGTACCGGCTGTGCTCTGCACGAGGGTAGAGTCCTGAGGAAGCCTGCGGCTGAGCCCTGAACACAGTCTGATAGCTGGAGGTGGCCCCATAGAAGTCATGGGTGGCCTGCGGCAGAGCGGGGTAAATGGCCTCAGGGTATGCTGAGCAGTGAGAGGTGACTGGGAGCGCAGCACCCACACTCGGGGGCCTTTCTGCCATTGGCCCCTGGTTAATGACGCTTCCTCGGCTGGCCATGGCTGGGGAAATAGGTGGTGTCATCAACGGACCACTGCTCTGCGAAAGCTCCATTTGACCTGAAAAAAATGCCTAGAGCATTCACTTATTGGCATATTAAAGTGGATGGCCTCAGAGCTCTTAAAAGTCTTTAAAATTCTACTAACATACCTTTTTAAAAATTTGGTTTATTTCTACCCTCCAAAAATAACTGGGGAGAGCTGAAAATCCAGATTTGAAAACTCCCACAGCATCGGTTTAGACACCAGCAGTGGTGTCATGGATTAGTGACTGACAAGCACTCTGGGGAGGCTCCAGACCCCCTGCGTGAGGGTGACCAGAATCACCTGGGAACCCCAGGGTCTGGCGTTCACCCTGATCCTTGGCCAAGGCACAACCTGGGTGTGAGATGGCTTAGTCTTTAGGATGAAAGAAAAATGCTCCAATGTCAAAGTGGCCATGGCCCAAATAAGTCAACTCAAGTATGACAGCCTGCTTAGGAGCTGGAGCCTGTGGACCCCACCACCTCCATGAATGCCCCTCTGCCCTTGGTGCTGCTGGACCGCTGAAGGGCAAGGCCCTTCCAGGCTCTGTGTGCACAGTGAGTTAATGGGAACAAGAGGACTTCGAAAGATACCAGGTGGTGAACAGACTTGAAATGTTCCCTAGTAGCTCATCCACGCTACTAACTTTCATTTAGATGCAGAAGGACACTAGACCACAGGGGAAAATTAATGTAAGAGTTAACCCTAGAATGGCTGCGTCCATTTTGTAGGAGAAGAAATCTTATCCAAATCAATAAGCAACTCTTTTTTACCTCCAAGCCATATTAAAGATTTTATGTGCCTCAGAAAGCTAGGTGTGGAGGCGCCCAGCTGGGACCCCAGAGCTCAGGTGGCCGAGGCAGGGGGACCATGAGGCGGGGGCCGGCCTGGGAAATGCGGCGAGATCTTGTCTCAGAAGAACAAGCAATAGCAATAACAAAAAGAGTCACATGTACACCAAAGACAGCTTTTGCTTCCACTAAATGAAGAAGAGAACTGTGCATTCATCTGATACCAATTATTGATGACTCATGTGAATAATTATATCAATAAAAATCAATGGTAATTGCTGAAAAAAATCACAAAAGTATTCTAAGTTTCATGATATTTAAGTCTTACCATTTTGAGTGAAACATTACAAATCTTATAAAATATTATGTTCATTAAAAATAACTCTTCTTTATTCTTGGAATCCCCGGGGCTAGGCATTTTAAGAAAAATGAAAGAACAGATCTGGGAAGTGCTGAACTCTAGTGGCAACGCTGAATGTCCCACGGGTACCTGTGAGCTGCATGCTGTCCGGGCCCCCGGCAGGGAAGGGATGCAGAGCGGGGCCCGGGCCACCAGCCTGGCCAGGGTGCAGAGGAAGGTAGGCTGTTGCCACGTGGCTTTCGTTCTTCACCATCTCACTGGACATCGAGCCCCCTTTATTGCGGTTGGCCAGGAAGCAGGAGCTCGGGGCGGCAGTGAAGGTGGCTTTACTTGCATCTGGAAAGATGTTTTTGAAACAAGAAAGCTGGATTATTCTCGTATTCCTAGTTGACCAGTTGAGCAATTAATCTGGAAACTCCTAAGCAATTCTTCCCGTGACAGAGGAGATGGCAGAACCATGACCCTGGTCACAGCACTGGGTTTACATGTCAGGGCAGGTCCTAAGGACACTGCGTACTCCACTTTGGAACAGTCTTCACAGTACAAGTTCTCCCATTCCAAATTGACAGGCCTCCTCCTCTAAGTGCCTGTAAAGCTTGTTTCTAACACACACACACACACACACACACACACACACACACACACGCATGCGCACATGCACACACACCTATACTACATGCATTATCTTGAACTATGTTTTGTGCTTTACAGTCATTTTACTCATTTCTCCAACTACATCTAAATTCTCAGAAATTCAGAAAATCACCTTTGTAAACTTCAAAGTTTCCAATAAAGAACTCTATGAATAAACTGAGGGAAAAATAGCATTCTGTTAGTGTTAGTGTATGACATCAGTGGCCACATATTTGCTGGAAAAGTCTGAGATTATTACAAACTCACTTGTGGACTTGCAAATTCTTGAATTTAAGCTTCAACAAAAATATTAAAAACATAATGCTTATTTTATGTTACCTGAATTCTTCATATACTTGTCCAATAAATTCTGTAATTCTTGCTCTTTGTCATTGTTAAACTGAGTCTCCATGGCCAGGAGAATGTATTCATCCAGAAGCATTCGAATCAGATGAAAAGAGCCTTTCCATGGACACAGAGAGAAGAGAGGACATTGAAGTGGAGTAACCATGTGGGGAGAGAGGGGGAGAAGTCAGATTATCTTTGTGACCATCTCGCCACACTTTACAAGGAGCAACTGAAATAAACAAATACTTGTTGGACTTTAAATGACCTGCTA
The DNA here is from genome assembly GCA_004027595.1 of Dinomys branickii. Taxonomy (NCBI): domain Eukaryota; kingdom Metazoa; phylum Chordata; class Mammalia; order Rodentia; family Dinomyidae; genus Dinomys; species Dinomys branickii. The sequence goes on along the minus strand of PVLD010016686.1, from coordinate 17,690 downwards.
AGACCAACATGCTTAACGTGGGTCTCTAATCTCTGTGTGCTGCCTGCCCAGCTCCTCTGTGTACTGTCCTGCCAGCTCTTTGGCCACTAATTACATCAAAGGAAACCATGGATGAAAGTGAAACACGCTTTGTGCTTTAAGAGGGCGAACACTGGCATATGATAAGCTCCAGCCCAGGGTAAGCGAGCTC
>PVLD010016686.1:0-12500 GCA_004027595.1 Dinomys branickii | reverse complement strand
AGCACATTGGGGTAATACCATTTCATGTACTTAACATTAGTTTTAGTTAACACCTTCTCACAAACCAAATATAATACTGCGAACTATCAAAAGCACACTAAGTAGACCCAACTTAGAAGGTTGCACATGTTGCCTTGGTGTGTATTATGAGAACATGTAAAATTTAAAAGTCAATATCAAGTCTTCACATCTTATCCCAAGAAGACAAACCTAAGCATAACTGGGCCATGCCTGTGCCGGGCAGCAGCAACGCAGAAGGAAGAGAGAGGCGGAGCTGAGTCCCGCTCCCGCTCGCTTGCTGTGCAGAGCTGTCTCCTGAGAGACGACCGGGAGGTGGGTTGGGCTCCTCACTGAGGATTTGGGCTCATAAGAGCTGTTTTAGGGTAAGATGACAGGAGGTGTTTATCTTAAAAAAGAATTGGTTAATGGGTACTGTTCTCTGCATGCTGGAAATTCATGCTAGCACTAAAATTACGTTAATCTGTATTTATTGATCTATATTTATTGACATGCAAATGCTTTTAGAATATAGTGTCAGAGCTTGGATACTCCAGTTCCATTTTAAAACATGTATATTTGCAGATATTCTTAAGGAAAAATCTGATGCTATAATCCAAGATGCTAAGAATGTGCTGAGATTGAGAGGCATTTTTAAATGGCCTTACGTATGTCTTTCGTTCTCTAGAAAGAACATGTTCGGCTTTACCTATGAGTCAGTTTAAGACTAAAATCTCATCTTGTGTTCCATGCACATCAGCTATTAAAACTATTTTTAATAGTTATGTGCCAGCACTAACTCAGTACAACATTTTTCTATGACACAGGTGTACCTGATTCAGAGTACAGATTAAGTGTTGGTAATTAAAAGAAATACTGCAAAGCACAGTGTACATGCCTATAAGGCCAGCACTTTGGGAGGCTGAGACAAGAGGATCACAAGCCTAAGTCCAGCCTGTGCAATTTGGTAACTCAGAATGACCGTGTCTCAAAAGTAGGGGACACTGGAGATACAGCTCAGTGTCGAGGGCCTGAGTTCAATCCCCAGTACCACAAAAAAGATGCATTAACTAGACTATTAGCAAGGATACCTCCATGAATTTAAAAATCTGGAGGAAAAGAGAAAACAAAAAACAAAATTTGTTTTATCAGTCATCATTATTGATTGAACACCAACTACATACTAAATGGGAGGAATTTATGTCCCTCCCATACTAAAATAACTTTCATTATTTCATGAGACTGCTTTCAAGGGAAAATCTGACTCTTTTTCAAGTTTCTTCTGTTTTTACATTGAAAGGGGCTTCATGAAAAATCTTTAGGTATCATTTCAATCAACTCTGTAAAATTGCTTTGTTAAAAGAAGACAGTAATTTCATTAGTTCACTTCCTGATTTTACAACTAAGGTTAAAGTTAATAGCAAAAATGTAAGTTTCCTTATAGCTTTAATTAATTATTGTGGTATTTTCCATGAAGTATCTTCATTTATCTTCCTCCAGCTAGTTTTCCTTGAAAAACATTTTCAATACCTTGAAGGTCAGTAAATACTGATTTTTAACTTAATCAGCTGTTAGACTTGAAGAGATTTCAAATTTTTAACCCATCCATTTTGTTTTAAGGTTCAGTGCAAGAATTGGGGCACATCTCCAGCTGTCAAGAAGTAGAGAAATATTCTTCTTGATAAATGAGTGGTGAACTGCTACCTAATGAGTTCCTTGAATATAAAGCACGAGGTGAAACCCTATGCTATGCAAGTATCATTTCATTAACAAAACGTACCTTTCAGGCATTTCTTGCATTGTTGCAGGGATGAGTACATCTGTAAGGACCTTAATAACAGCAAAAGATAGTTAACATAAATCCTGGTCAAATATTTCAAAGAATGACATATTATTTGATCATTACTTTTTCTTCTTGGCTTCCTGGAGAACAACATATTATCTCCTGTATGAAAATTATAGTTTTATCTCTGAATGTGTGCATGGATGAGCAGTGTATGACTGTGTATGAGTGAAACTTCAGACAGCGCTGGATGTGCTGACTGTTAGTTCCCACGTCAGTGTGGTGATCACCTGCACTTTCACACGCCCACAGCTGCTCACTCCACAAGTAGGGTGAAGCTCTTGCCACTAAGTGTACTGGGTTCTCTGTGCTTCCCTTGGCACACTGTGAGGAAGAAAAACTGGGTCCACTTAAAGATATTTAAACTCATGAGTAGAGTATTTTTCCACTGAGACCTTGTTGCTACTCAGTAGAAGAACTAGGTAAAAAAATGTGGTGTTTATACACAATGAAGTACTGCTCATGCATCTCAGTAGTGCCACGCATGGCAACCCTCCTGCCTCAGCCTCGCAAGTGCTGAGATCACAGGCATGAGTTTAGGTATCTTTAAGTGGACCTAGTTTTTCTACTGAGCAGCAACAAGGTCTCGGCGGAAGAATACCCTATTCACTCGTACACAGTCATACACTGGTTTATGTAGGTAACACATCTTCGCTCTTTTCTTAGCCCTTTCTCCTCCCTTCTTCCTGTCCTTTGGTCTTCCTCTCTTTTGCAAGAGGTCTGTCTCCCTGTTTCCTGTTGCCTATGTTTAGCTCTTTAATTTACTTACACTTTGGGATTCTCACATAAGACAAACCACGTGATATTTATGCATCTGTGTCTGATTCATTTCCCTTAACATGATGGTCTTAAGGTATATCCATTTTCCTATAAATGATTCAGGTTTATCCTTTTTATGGCAGAGTAGTACTTCATTGTGTATAAACACCACATTTTTTTATCCATTCATCTGTTCATGGACATAGAGGCTGCTTTCAAGGTCTAGCTGCAGAACAAGCTGGAACATGGGGGTTTTTCTGGCTGGAAACATGGGGGTGCATCACTGCAGGATGGTGTCTTAGGAGTGAGCTCCGTGCCCCTGGCCATGGTGCCTCCTCCAGCACTAAGCACCTGGGGCAAATGGAACCTTTCCTTTTGAAATAATGGCATTCTTTTGTTTTTACTGGCCATATCACTTTCATTTACATTTTATCTGATATTGTTCATTCAAAAATATGAATACAATCATAATATTCTCTTCTAATTTGGTAATTCCATGTTGTCATATATTGACTGCTTTTACCTTGGGTGTTCTATCCAGTAAAAAAGGAAGAACGGATCTCACAAACAGCTCTTATTACATTGTTTTACTAATGTGATAGTAATACCACAGTTGATCTGTATTTCTAAAAACATTTCCCTAAGTCAGAAAGCAGTAGTTAAATCTTGAGTCTTTTCACAATTAGGTCGTTTAAAAAATAATAATAATGGCATTCATATTCACTCAGAAAAGCCAGCTATCCTTCGTCTCACTCATCCTTTTCCAACTTGAGCTACAAGGAGCAAATGCCCTGCACTGATTCCTTCATTCTCTTGCCTATGAAGACGGAGAACCAAACAGAGAAAAGAGCATGAACACTGTGACTCAGGCCAGGGTGTTCACTCTTGATCTGCATAGCTGCTCCTGGAGGAGCCGCCAACGTCCTGCTTTACTTTTCTGCAAAGCTAACAATCTGACAAGAACTAGCTCCACAGGCTTGGGTTTTGCTTGTAAACTCATTCCTTAAAAGGAATGCTTTTATTTTCACTTATGACAGTTTGGCAGATGGGAACCACGGAGGGCTGCTGGGAATGGAACCCAGGAATGCTCTACCACTGAGCTGCATCCCTGGCCTTTTTAAAAGTTATTTTTTGAGTTCTTACTAACTTACCCCAGGTGGGCTTAAATTTGCAATCTTCCTGCCTCAACCTCCTAAGTAGCTGGGATTACAGGGTGAACTCTTTAAAATGCCCAGATTGCAATATAATTTTGTTCATCCACTGAGACCTTGTTGCTGCTCAGACAGGGCCCAGACTGCCCCTTGCCAGTGGGTGTTCGGTAGAGAGCCGATCATCTCGTCTCTATTCAGGACGTCTTCATGATCTGCCTGAACACATTTGGGGACTCTCATTTGGTTTAAGAACTAAACTAGACACTAATGTGTTAAAGCTAGGCGTTCTGCAAGCTGTTGATCCTGTGAAGGTGTCTCGTTGCTGCTTTCCTTTGAAATGCAGATACGGTGAAACAGCCATTCTGCCACTTTAATTTGAAAACATCTTAGGTAATAAAATTGAGTTTTCATACATTAACAATCATGCCACCTTTAGGATCACTTTTAGCTGTAAAAGAAAGTTGAGCTCTACTTGACAAATATTTCAATTAAAATATATACATTCTTAAATTTGCACTAAGTTGTTCTGTCATCCTAAAAAACAGTGCACCTCCAGCCAGAAAGAGCAGGTTTATGGTTTTAGGAATTTAGGTGGAGTGCTATTTAGAGAAACAGACGTATCGTGGTAAAGACCCCTGGGGCCTTACCTTATAGAGGATGGAGTCACAGACACAGAAAATGTCAATGATCACAGGATTGTCAAGCAGGGGAAGGAGATGGTCAGGCATTCCTTGCCAAAAGTGTAGTAAGAAATGCTGGATCTGGATGTAAGGCAGAGAGAACACCCAGTAAGACTCCTCTCAGTGTGATTTTTAGTCCTGGGCAGGACCGCAAGTGCAACAAGGTCAGGAAGCTGCCATCTGTCACCCTTACCTCTTCAAAGTTCCCATTGATTGCATTGTCCAGGACACACTGGCAGTGAGTTTTGTACATCATTATGAGAGTATCGACCTGGTTCAGGGAAGAAAAGGCTTAGCCAAAGGATCCTTTACATCAGTTCATTCAGCCACACAATGTTGCATCCCAGTCACTATGCTCAATGGTGAGGATCAAAATGGCAAAGTCCTATTTCAAGGAACTGACTGATTTGTGAGTGCAGAAAGTTGAGTAAACTGAGGATTACAACATGATCTGTCACAACAATGGGAAGGGCAGCTGCAGGGGCAGTGCCACAACATCATCCTAATTTTCTGCCTACCAAGAAACCTAGAGGTGGGAAGCCACCTGTCCAGCTCCAAGGGAGTCTGCAGTTGTGCTGCTCCTCGGACTCTGGGTTGGGAGTCAGCTCACCCAGTGCTGGCTTCTGTGTCCCAACCAGATGAGCCCTGGACAAGTGGTGACAGCACATTGCTCTCACAACCATAAGAAAATCAACAGGTAACCATGCCTTCACTCCATGGGGACTTACTGCACATTATCTAGATGCAGCAAAGATGTCACAGATATATTTATAGAAAAAGCTTCAAACAATAAGTCCTTATTATGAACAGTCTCTATTTCCAGGTTCCATAATTATGCTGATTGCTTTTATTTAGAGAGTTTTGAACAATTGGGGGTATAGCTCAATGGGTATAGCTCACAGCACTTGCCTAGCACAACTGAGGCCCTGGGTTTGATGCCCAGTACTGTCAAAAAGAAAAATTTGTTTAAAAAACTTTTTGTACATATTTTAAAATTTACAATGAATTAGAGCCAGATAATATGCTAACAACTTAAATAATATTCAAACTAAAATCTTTATTTTATATGCTATGTGTTATTGGCTGTGTGATCTATATGGAAAGAAGTATAGCTCAGACATTACCCATGAGATTGCTTGAAGATTCCTGTATTTGAATCCTAGTGCTAAGGTTCTATCTACTGGCTACACGACATTGGGCAACATTTATAAAGTGCTTTAATTATCTCATCTGTGAAATTGACGCATCAGTAATGCACAATGAGTTTGAAATGAATGAACACTTGCAAAGTTGCTGGAATAATCCACAGTATGTTACAAGAACTTAATGATTATTATCTGTTTTGATGCCAGTAGCATCTGGGGTAGTGTTGGGGGATGGGCTGTCCGATCCTAACGCTGTTCTCTGCCCCTCATCCCTGTATCCCTGTATCCCCTTCTGTGATCTCACAGCTGAATAATGATGACATGGAAACTACCAGTCCATGTCCACAAGGGCGTGCTACCCTCAGGACACCTTTAGCAGGATAGACTCCAATCGATGCAAACAAGACTTGCTCTGTTTTAGGCCATCCTACAACATGTTAGATGGGTCACCAAGACGTCCTTTTTAAATAAGATTAAGGACAATATGAACAGTGCAAGGGAGGTCATGCCATTGTCCAAAATTAACACTAAAATAAGCTGTAAAACCTGCTAAAGAGAAAGCAAGCTCCTGTCTTCACAAGATTCCTCTTTGTGTCCAAATGTACTTACTTCTTTATATACAAATCACAGACTGTTTACTCTTTATTATCACTTCTTGTGTGAAGCATTTTCCTAGTTTTAGGAAATGAGTTTTAATTGAAGTGTGCTTGTGTTGTTTATAACCATAATTCACCATGAGAACAGAGCTCATTGTGGGAGACAGAGGTCAGCTCAGCTGCACTGAGGCATCAGCATGGGTGGGTGGCAGCTGCCTTGATGACAGTGTAGTGGAGGCCAGCGTTGCAAGAAATCCCTTCCCCGCCCTAAGGGTATAGGTGCTCCAGGTCCTTGGCTTAGCCCCATGCTCTTTGTAGTAGCTGACAAGTTGCCAGTGGAACCTGGCTACATGCTAGGAAGGCCAAAGGGCTCAGCAGTCTTCAAAGCACAGGAGCAATGTCACGATTGGTGTTCGTGGGAAATTTCACTGGGAATGAACTTAAGAGGCAGGGTCCCAGAAGCACCCTTGTCCTTGAGTGAGAAAGGATCTACCTGTCCTTCAAGTTGACAACTAAAGAATTCCTTGAAGACCAGCAAATAAAACTGAACTATCAAAGCATGTTCCTCACCTCTGCCTCTCTGTGTCTGTGTGTCTGTCTGTCTGTCTCTCTGTCTTCTCTCTCTCTCACTCTCTCTCTCCTCCCCCCACTTACAGTAAATATTTTTGTGATGTGTTTCATATAAGCAATCCTCTCCATAAAAGTGGCCCATCAACACCCTCCCTCAAAGAACTGGAGTTCCATAAAGTGCCCCCATTACCATTCACTGGTGAGTTTTTATCATGAAGTCATCCCATTACACACTACAATTATGAGGTCAAGAAAATGTAATGACCTTGATGTGGTAGGGAGAAGAGTGGAAGGAAGTCGACATCCTTCAGGGACTCCCTTGGGGTCAGCATCTGAGATCTGTCTCCAGGGCTTTCCTTACTCTCACTTGGCAATCGAAGGAACCCTGTGAATTACTCTGGGTCTCTACTTATCTATCAAGAGCTTTGAAAAGAATCAATACGCTCTTTTTATTTCCCATAAAAAGCCTATTGCTAAAATAATGCAACTGGACATTAATCATATTCCTCTATTTCTACACCTAAAAAATAGGAATTGACTCAATACAATATGAAAGGTGTTTTCCTCAAATACAAATAAAAATGTTCTTTAGTTGAAAGAAATATGTGGACATCATTATGCTCTGATTTAATAATGGTTCCTGTCATTAAACAGCCAAAAGGCTCCCAAAAAATGACTGTGGAAACACAGAAATAAAACAGGACTCTAATGCAGACTTTATTATTGAGCACTGGAAAGTCGTACTGAAGGTCATTTATAAACTGAAGGCACTGAAAATATTACTTCCTTAGGTTTTAAAAGAATTACAAACATGGAAGCACACAGAATTTTAGAATTTGCAGGAGGTTCTGTGTAGCCTGTGTTCTCTAGGTGTCCCCCACTCAGGACGAGGAGCAGATTTTATCCTAGGGAAATGCTTGATGACTGCCCACTAGCAAAAACTGGAGCTAAAGGGAAATGGGAGGCTTACAGTGGAAACACCTGTGTGCAGTCCACACACTGTAACACTGTCTTCCTCAACACAGAGTTTTCAGTACAAACATCTTTAGCTTGTTAAGGTTTATTTTACCACCTTCTGATTACTACTATCATAAGATGGTAAATAATTAATTGGAAAGTGCTAATCAATGTTAGCATTTATCTCTCCCATAAATCAGTCAATTGTGTTTGATTATGCAAATTTCTGATTGTTTCCTGCAAGTACCATGAGATTCCCAAGAAGTTGAGATATGGAACCAATATATCAGAAAGTCAATGCAGAAGTATCTTCAACTGGTACCTTGTCCTTAGAAACACATCCTTGGTACACTAGGTGCTGAGCGCTGGGAAATTCTGGAAGAAGTGTTCCCGTTTTTGAGCTAAGAGAATATTTACGTGTGAAACCACCCTATAATTCAGAAAAAAAAAAAAATAAATGTCACCACAAATTATATGTATCCAAAAATACAACTATAATAAGACAGAAAACCATAAGATTCCACTCTTCATCTCCTTGTGAACCATGAGAAATCAGGAGTTTGGGATAATATGGTAAACTGTATTACTGAGTACGGTAGACCCTTCTGCCAAATTTTTTCTGAAACAAATAGTTTCATACTCAGAACATTTTTCCTTTCACTCTGGACTTTGGTTTTGGACATCTGTCAATTTCACAACTTTTAGAGATTTAAATTCACATTTTTAAATAACATGAATTTTGGAAGATCTACCTTTGGAATTATTAAAATTGGTTACATTACAGTGTAAGAAGATTAAGAATTGTCAAATCCAATTATCTGTCTTTCATTTTGCTCTTTGTTTACATTTCGGGTTTCTCATACAAGAGAAGCCATGTGATAAATAACAGAAAAGAGGGAGTTAACTTTTTTTGCAAAAGGGAAGGGAACCAAGAAACAGAGGAAGGGAGAAGAGGGAGAGGAAGTGAGAAACACTTAAGCTGTGTCGCGCACACATACCAGCTCCCCACGAGGAATGTGAACGTTACATGCTGCAAACGTGGACTCGTAAGTATAATATTTTTTTAAATAACAAAAAGAATTGCCAAATCTGATCTCTTTATTTACAGATGGGTAAATGAGATGATGAGAAATAAATTATTCAGCCTTAGAGGAATGAAAGAATTACTGATAGAAATGTGATTGGTATCTATAAATATTTGATTTCCAAACCAATAGCTGGGCATGGTGGCACACGCCTGTAATCCCAGGACTTGGGAGGCTGAGGCAGGAGAATCATTGTGAGTTCAAGACCAGCCTGGACTACAAAGTGAGCTCAAGCCCAGCCTGAACTGCAGAGTGAGACCCTGTCTCAAAGAGACAAAAAAAAAAAAAAAAAATCCAACTAATGATCTAGGGAATATTTACATGTCAGTATTCCATCACTCTAAATGTAGATATCTGTGGTTCTTTCACATTTCTTGGAAAAAGCACACCTCACAGATTCCAGAATATTGGGAAGTTCTGACTCTCTAACACTGCAGTGCTGACACAGCAGCCATAAAAGCCAGTCCATGACAGAACCTGAGCCGCAGCTGACTTCTGCACAAATAAAACCAACAAGGTGGACCACATCAGAAGTTTGGGCAAAGAATATGGCTGCAGCTGTGGTGATGGAAATAAAATGTTACTGACCGGAGTGAAAGCTGTTCTTTCCCACACTATCCTCATACTTACTACAGACCGTTCTGTGTTTCCTTGCTTATCTCTGTCACATTAAACATGTTAAGTGGACATAGGATTTACTGCTGAGACAGCGGGCTGGGTTCCACCCTGTCTTCTCGTTCTCACCTTCTGCAGACTTCGCAGACTCGTCATGGGAGGGCGAAAAGACTAGGACGGCTTCAGAGTTCTTAGATCCTGGGTACTTTGGAAGCTCTGGTTTCTTATTGACTGATTTCATATAAGCTTTTAAAATTTTATATTAAAAATAGTATAAATCCATTTTTTCCAAATTAGGTTATAATTCTTAAACTCAATTTCTATTTTTGAGGACAGAGTTATTCTGAATAAATGATTTTTAAATTAATAAAAATGTATTACATAGGTATAAACTGATACAATAGTATAGTGGGTCCTAACCCACTCTAATATATCTTAATAATTAAAATGAGCAGGGACTCTTTATCCAGCAAAACTACCATTTAATATCGAAAGAGAACATCCTTCTTCTTAAAGACTGAATAGCATTCCATCACACACACACACACACACACACACACACACACACACACACACACACAGTTTCTTTGTCCACCCATTTATTAGTGGAGATCTGCACTGTTTTGATTATTTCTAGTAGTTCCTCAGTGAATGTGAGAGTACAGATTATTATGCAATGATAGCTGTACCATTTCCATTACACAGATGAAATGAGAAGACATTATACTAAATGAAATAAGCTATACACAAATATACCAATATGATTCACTTCTAGGTGGAATTTTTCAAAAGAAAACAAAAGGTGAGATAAAATAGCACAATGAATTCCAGAGATTAGGAGACAGGAAATGAGAAGAGTAAGCCAAAGGCTATAAACTTAGAAATGCTGAGCAAGCCGAAAGATCTCACAAAGCTGCAGATGACGTGTGTGGGATCCGGTAAATGAGTAGACTGTAACCACCCGTGCCACACGGGGAATCGAGTGATCATGGGAGGTGGGGGGCAGGCTCATTTGTTCCAGTGAAAGAACCATTTTACTACATAGTAGGCACATCCTATAGCATCATGCTGTGTACCCTAAATGCACACAATCAAATGAATTTTTAAAAGGTGAGAGAACAATTAAGATATTGTCAGTTAACAGAAGCTGAGTAAATTTAGTCACTACTGAAATTACCCTGCAAGAAATATTAAAGGGAGTCCTGCAGGTCAAAATGAAAGCATAGCCAGGCATGGCAGCACATGTCTATAATCCCAACGCTCAGGAGGCTGAGGCAGGAGGACCACTATGAGTTTAAGGACAGCCTGGGATACATGGTGAATTCAAGGCCAGCCTCTACTACATTTAGGTATACTCTGTCTAAAAAAAAAAAAGAAAAGAAAAGAAAGAAAGAAGTGAATGAAAGCATAATTGTTTGTACCCAGAGTCACAAGGAGGGAGAAGCAGGATGCAAAAGCTAGAGTCCTGGAACAACAGCTAGAACTCTACTCTGTTTTCTATACGATTAAAAGACCAGGCAATAAGAGAAAACCAGTGGTTAGTGTAAAGCTAGCATTATTTTAACTTTAGTTTGTAATTTTACATTTTGTTTTCTACATAATGTAAAAGACTAACTCATTTTGTAAAATCTACTAGTGTATGTTTTTGGATATAAAATATGTAAAGGTACAATTATGTGACAAAAATGATGGGTAAGGACAGGGGAGAACAGTAGCAGTTTTGTAAGCCAGTGACGTTTAAGCTGGTATAAATTCAAATCAGAGCATTATAACTTTATAACATTAAATTTAATACTAAATTTAACCACAAAGAATATAATTATACAATATGCACAAAAGGAATTAGGAAGGGAATTAAAATGTCTTACTAGAAAAAATCAAGCAAACACAAGAGAATGTAAGCAAAAGGTAGTAAATGAGAGACAACTTTTAAAAGCCTATAGAAAAGCAATAAAAATAACACCAGAAGTCTCTCCTTATCAGGGACTTATTAATTACATTTCATTAGCTTCAATGTAAATGGATTAAATTTTCCAAAAAATAAGAAATTGGCAGAATAGATTTAAAATATAATCAAATTATTTACTATTAAAGACTCACTTTAGGAATTACATACCTAAAAGTAACCTAAAGAAAGCAAAGATGGCTATACTAATATCAGACAAAATAAATTTTAAGTCAGAAAAGGTGATAAGAGACAAAGAACAATATGTAGTAATAAAAATTCAATATACCACAGAATTATAAACATTTATGTACCTAATAACATGTTTTAAAGTATATGAAGCAAACACTGACAGAATCGAAGAACAGAAGTTCTTAACAGTGGTCACACAAACCAAGCAGCACCCAGCAATGGAATACAGTCTTCTTAATGCATTCAGATGCTCTTGAAGGTATGTAATATACTGGCCACAGATTGATCCTCACTGGATGTCACACAAAGTAACCACCAGAGGATGAAGTTAAAAATCAGTAACAAAGGGAAAACTGAAGATTCACAAATCTGTGGAAGGCGAACAGCACAACCTCCAGCAGTCAATTTATCAAGGAAGAAATAAAAAGAAAAGTTAGAAAATCTTAGAAAAATGAAAATAAAAGCACAACATTGCAAAGATTGATATAAAAATTACTAAAATCAGAAATCAAAATAAAGACATTAGCATTGATTCTATAGAAAGAAGCAGGATTATAGGGCAGTAGTATGGACAATTATATGACAAAAAAAGTACAACCTATCTGAAATGGACAAATTCCCAGAAACACAGAACCTGACAAGACAGCATAATGGAAAAACAGAGAATCTGACTATACATAGAGAATTAGCAATCAAAAATGTAAAAAATATTTAGTTCAAAAAATTAGTTACCTGGGTATCCGGGGAAGATGGCGACCAGGTGAGCAGCAAGGGAGCGAACCTCCTTAATAAACACCACCAGCTCGAGACAGACTTGGCGAGCGTGAATGCCGGGACCTCGGCTGGGAAGCTTAAACTGGGCGTATTTCTCTGAGATGCCGGGGGAGATGTGGTAGGGCGGGCCAGGCTGCCGGGGCGAGACGTGGGAAAGTCCCAGACGCTGGGAGCCAGGGACGATCCCCGCG
>PVLD010016685.1:0-44167 GCA_004027595.1 Dinomys branickii | reverse complement strand
CCAGTGCAAATTCCCTACTATCTTATCTATAATTTGGTATTTCCTTTAATGTTTTTGTGTTAACTAATGTGAAGATAACTATGTAATACAACATCCAGTTCTAATTCCCTACTATATTCTGTATAACTTTGCATTTTCTGTATTGTTTATGGCTTTTCTGGTTCATATGTCTCCATTCTTTTGTCTTTAAAATAAAATTTAAAAAAAAAGGAAAAAAAAAAGAAAAGAAAAGGAAATTATGTATGTATAAAGGGAAATTATGTATGTATGTGTATACAGGATAGCTAACATAGTTGAACTACTGACTTGTATTGCTTTACTGAAAGGAAGAGTTAATGATGACTTGTTTGATCACTATTGCATGTCTCTATTCATTCTCCTGAGAAACCACTTTGAAGATATCAATAAGTAATGCAACAGCCATTGATAATTTCCTACCACTTTATCTGTAGCTCTGCATTGCTTGTATTGTTCTTATGCTATTTTGTAAATGGATGTCTGTCTGTTAATGTGTTTTCCTTCTTTTATTTTTAAAATGTTTTTTTTAAAAATTGGTCTTTTTAGTACTTGTGATTTTAATCCTCAATAATATTTTATAAATTTATTACATATACTATTTTTATTTTATTTTATTTTTTAGTATTTTATTTATTTTTTGGAATCAAACTCAGGACTTTGCGCTTGCCAGACAGGTGCTTATGCCACTGAGCTATAACCCCAGCCCTTTTATTCTTAAATAGTAGTATCACCTTAAATGCCACAAGCGGAACCTATGTATCTTAGGTAATAAAAAGAGAGACATTAATTAAATCCCACTCAGCACAAGTACCTTGTACATCCAAGATAATCTTCTAATATTTGCAGACCCAACACTTCAACTCAGAATTTTTCTTGGCGTTCTTTTTGTGGTGCCTTCATGCTAAGGCTTAAATCCTCCAGGCACCCTTTGGAAACATGATTTCTACCCATGTCTCCACATAGCTGGCTTCTTGGTGCCATCTAGTGAAAAAGTGAACATGTACAGCATTCACAGAAAGTGACGCCTGGGAAGGTCTAGTGACACTTGAGGGGCACAATCTTTAAAACTGATTCACTTGGCTTTGCTCTTTACTAAATAAATATTAATACCCTTTCCACAAATTTGATGTTCTCAGAAACGGAAGGTGATGTTTCAAAGTATCGCACAGGGATTTTACTTTTATAAAAGGACATTTCCACTACATTTACAAATTTTCTTGAAGAATTTCCATAAGATTCATACATTAGAGTTCTTATGCTATGCCCTTTACATAAATATGTAGTATTCTGAATAAAACAAATCTCACATCTATTGCTTGACTTTTGAAGAATTTTTCATTTAAAAGTTTTTATGTGACATTTCAGTGTACTGATTCTGTCAGTGTTGTATAAAAGTGTTACTTTGCTTCTAAGGATTGATGAATTTGATTTTACTTTTAGCTTCATGTTACCGGGGCCATAAGAAACCCACTGTTTATTTTCTTATGCATCCTCTTCTTCACTGTATCTACAGGGAGCCCCAAGGCCTCGAGACATGTGGGGGCCTTGCCACAGTGGCTCTGAGGAGTGTAGAGATGTCCTCAGGCTGTCAGTGCTGAGCTAAGTGGTTATGACTTCCACAGTCAGCGCATATGTGTGTGCTGATGCACACACACAAATGATTTTATTAAAAGGAGCGTGTGATACATATTTACATGGAAGTATGTAAATGTGTGTATTTCTATTAAACATTGGAGTGAAGTAAAATATTTGAATAAATTTCTATTTTTATATTTAAATAGTTACACTTAATGCTTAGTATGGTATATTTAAATATAAATGTTACATATAAACATTTAAATATATTCTTTAAATATTTATATTACATATATGTATCTTATATATTTACATACTTATTTATATTGAGAAACGTGTAACATACATCTATATATAAACATATTTTTGTTAAAAAGTATAAAAATATATTTATATAAATATACAGCTTTATCTGCCATACTGACTCTTTACCATATAGTATAGGAGAAAAGACATGAATAAATAAGTACACACATACATAAATATAAACATAGATAATATAAAAACAGTATAACATAAAATATAATTTTGTAGATAAAGATAAGTAGGTAATACATAAAAATATATGACTGTAAATATACAAATACATAAATGCCTATGTATAAAATAAGCACAAGCCAAAGAAAGACACAGAAACTCACACACACACACATGAAATTGCATTTACGCCCAAGACCAATGAGCCGTCTCATCTCCTGACAGGGACGGGAGATAAAAACCCAGAGGAAGCCCATCATGATTGGTTCCGCAGGGCCTTGGGCCAGCAGCAAGTACCGAGGTAGTGCCCAGGCCTAACCCTATTGCCACCAAGAGAAGTTGGTTTCTGTTCCCAAAACTGTCAACTAGGGTACAACGCCTTTCTTGAACACCCAAGAGGGACACATACACTGATCTTGGTGGGCAGAGGTAGAAGTGAGGTGTGTCCAGAGCTGAGGATCAGTAGGGTAAGAGCCCTTAGCTTGATCTGGCAGCAGGAAATGTGTGTGGGGGTTAAACTGGCACCATGCAGGAGGGATGCCCTTGCCAGGCTTAGACTTATGAGAACCTTGTCACTGGCTAGTGCAGATCATTGTCTTGTGTACAATGGAAATCAGACACAGACTACTTTATTTTAGGAAAGAAACCCAGCGGGCTGCTCCACATGCAGAGCAGTACCAAATAAAGGAGCAATTTCAGTTTGATGAAGTCTCAAAGCAGTGTCGTTAACCGCTTGGTGGGCCTTTCTGCAGTGGGACAGTGTTCTCAGGATGGGATGCAGCCTGGCTCAGCTTTACTCCGTTTGCCCATGCATCCCGATTCTCTGCTGCAGGGTAGGCAGCGGCCTGGCTCTTTAAACAACTGTTTTTTCTCATCCCCTTCTGGTCACCCAAAATTTCAGCTGCCTGCTTGTTTCCCATCAGGTGGCAACTTTGGAGTCCTGCCTCACTTCGAGGGCTCCTGACAGCCATAGAAATGGCTCCAGTACTGAGACCCAAACATTCCTGAGAAATCCAGTTCTGGCACATTCTAGCTGGAGTTAGAGAGTATAAACCACATGAGACTGATTAATACCCAGACTGGAAACACCTGGAAGAGGTCAGGTGCCCAAGGTCAGCTCCACTTCTTTGAGGAGCACCCAGATAAAGGGAAATAGGTCAAAGGCATTATTTAGGCTGCATTGCAAAGTGAGTGGAGGTTAAATTTAGCCCAGCTTGTGCAATCAGGGCCCAGCGAAGGTATCATCCAGGAGATATGAATGGCAGTGTTCAGGGCAAGGGACTTCAAGGAGACACAAAGCCACAGACACACATGGGGACCTGGGCATAGCAAGATTCCCAGATATCTCTTGGGTCATCAGTGCCAGGCTGAGTTATGAAAGATTGCCTCAGTTAGGAGCCACATTTGATAAACATTTATGCACATATGAAAATATATACTTATAAATGAAAAGAGAAACAAAGCTTATTTAAGTTTCTACACAAACATAATAATGCATATATATATTATAAAACTTCAAACTTATAAATATATATCATGTCTTCCAGACTGGGGCTTCACTGTTGTACAAGATATATATGTGGTAGATTAAGCAACTTCTAACACCCAGCTGAACTGAAGCAGGATGATGCTGGGCATGGAGGGCCCACTTTCGGTTTGTTTCCAACAGCATAAAAGAACTGGAGGGGAAGATGCTGTGCTGCTGATTCTCCTGGAGAAGCTGGTCACACTGGTTTTCCTGAGTTCATTCAGCTGTTCTCATCCTTAGAAGAGCTAGGGTCCTTGCTGTCACTGGGGATGGCTGTGGTTCTCTTCGGGGGAGCTCTGGTCCTTACTTTGAGTGTTGCTTCCTGGCTCCAGGGCAGATCCCTCAGCCTGCTGGCACAGATCCTTCATTCTACTGGTGCAGACTCTGTAGCTACCACCACTGACCTTTGGGTCTTCCCAGCACAGATCCTTGATACAGACTTGCATGAGACACTGTCATGAGTTCTAGGTCTACAGTTGGACTTGTAGTGAACATTTCCATGGGCTCTAGGTCTTCAGCTGGACCTGTGTCAGACATTGTCATGGGGTCCAGACCGTCAGCTGGATTTTTGGGGTATCCAGTGCATGGACAGATATCTTGCACTCCTGCACTTGACTTTTTGGGTGAACATTATAAAACAGTCATATAAGTCATGTGTCCTGTATTAAATCTATTGCCCTGTAAACACTGACCACAATTCATAATAGATAGATAGATAGACAGACAGATGCAGAAACACATACTTATTCTTGTAGATGGATCCTGCTGTAGCTTATATTTTGAGTGTCCCCCAAAGGCCCACCTGTTAAACGCTTGGTTAAATGCCTGGTGGGTGTCACTGGGAACATGTTGGATATTGTAAGAGGGGGGAGCTAATGAGAAATCCGTGAGTTCCTAGAGTAGGGCCCTAATGGGAACACTGGGAGCCCAAAGCCTTCCGCACTCACTGGACATAAGGTGAACAGTTTGTTCCTCCACACGCTCCTCACCAGAAGCCCAAAGCAATGGAGCCTCCAAAACTGTGAGCCAAAGTGCACTTTCTCTTTATAAGCTGATTTATTTTTGATATAGGGAAGTAGATGAAACTCCCAACCTGCTCACTGTCAGATATGTGGAGCTCCTGTTCCCCAAAACAAAAGAATGTTTTTACAGATCAAAAGAAATCACCAAAAGAGTAGAAAGAAAACCCACAAATTGGGGAAAAAATTTTAGCCAATTGCTCCTCAAAGGACTTCTGTCTGGAACGTATAAAGAATTTTTTTAAAACTCAGGCCCCCAAAACTCAAAGACCCAATCCAAAAATGGGCATCTGAGATGAATACACACTTCTCAGATGAAGAAACACTAACGGCGAATAAATTTATGAAAAAATGTTCACGTCACTGATCACTTGAGAAAGGCAAATTAAGACAACATTGAGATTTCATCTCACCCTAGAAAGAATGGCTATCATTAAGAAATCAACCAATAACAAATGCTGGAGAGGCTATGGGAATAAAGGAACCCTTCTCCCCTGCTGGTGGGAGTGCAGACTACTGAAACCGCTGTGGAAATCAGTGTGGAGATTCCTCACAAAACTAGGATTAGAGGTCTTACTTAACCCAGCTATTCCCCTTCTGGGTATTTTTCTGGAAGAATTAAAAACATACAACAGTGATATATGTGCACCCATGTTTATAGCAGCACAATTTGTCATAGCTAAATCTTGGAAACAACCCAAATGCCCATCAGCTGAGGAATGGGTAAAAAATCATGTGTTATTTTTACACTTTTTATTTAGCTTTACAAAGATAAACTCGAGGCTTTTATAAGGAAATGGATGCAGCTAGAGACCATACTCATAAGTGAAATAAATCAGACCTGCATATCTAGACATCGTACTGACAGTGACCCCCTAGTGTAAGAAACTGAAAGAGTAAATAAAATCTGAAAGTTACAATAGATACTGTGAAAGGGAAAGAAATTGCTCAAAAGGAAGGAACAATTGGGATGAGGGAAAGGAAAAAAAGAAACAAAGGAAGAAGAAAAGGAAATATGTATAGGTGGGATAACTACTGCTGAAGTCTATTGGTTTATTGAAAGAAACACTTAAGACCTTTTTTTTTTTCTTTTTGACCAATTTTGCATGCTGTCTTGATTACTTTTTTCTCATTGCTGAGACAAAATACCCAACGCCCAAAATGAAGGAAGGGAAGGTTTATTTAGCTTACAGTTTGTGGAGATTTCAGTACATACTTGGCTGGTGCAGAGGCAGGGTGGCACATGGCAGAGGGCAAAATGTTCCTGGCAGCAGAACACAGGAAATACAACCAGAACAAAAAGAAGAGAAATGGCTGCAAGCAGCCTCTTTCCTTCCCTTACATTATAAACAGGCTACCACCACCCAGGGGCCCTGTAGCACTCCCATAATCCTCATGCCCTCCTCTTCCACAGGCTCAGGATGTGTACAAAGTAAGCACCCTGGCTTCCTGCTGAGTCACTCAGACAAACCTCTGGACTCCCCAAGTTGACACAATGTATCAACCATAACAAATACTTATATCTGGTAATCTGAACAACTAATTTGAAGACAATACCCAATATAACAACCACGGGTAAGTTCCTACCATCTTGGTTAATGAAGCCCCGTATCATTTCTAATGGGGTTTTTATTAATTTTTTATTCTCTCTAATGATTTGATCAATCTTCTATTCTTACATCTGGTAAACTGAGCAACTTCACTGAGGATAATAATATGTAATACAGCAGCCACTGTTAATTCGTATCATTTTGTTCTGAAACCCTGGATTGTTTTAATTGTTTTGGCTTTGTTTTTGTCTAGGTTGTTGGTATTTTGCTATTGTTCTTTTTTATTCTTCTAAGATTAAAAAAAATCAGTAGAAAAGAATTTTTTAAAAAAGACTGAATTCTAAGGAATCACACAGGTTAGGAGTAGAAAATATTTATTAAGAGAGCAAGATAGCTCCTGGACAACAGGAGGGTTCCTGAAAAATGTGTTGCAGTGGAGCCCATTTTACAGAGTAAGTTTGATAGAGCGAAACTGCAAGGTGGGAGGAACATCACAAAGTGGGTACACTGTGGGACAAACTATGATGGTTAGGTAAGATTACAAGTTTAGCCACTTATGTAGTATTGATCCAGTGGGGAAGCAAGTCACACAGCAAGCATGCATGGAAAGAACAAGGACCTTTCAGGAAGAGACAAGCCAGGTGGTTCCCACTGCCACTGAGGTGGCCAATGTCTACCAGGTAGGCACAATTTCTAATCAGTTGTTCATCTCCCAGGGAGGGATGTAGGCTGGGTCATTTTGTCTTTATGCTGAAGCCTGCATCCAACAGATCTACCTCCAGCAATAGTTGTAATGTGTTTTCATCCCCTGTATTGACTCCTATAAGGGCCTATCCCTGTCTGACTCCACATAATATTTTTACCTAGCTTAGCTATGTATAATCATCTCAGGTATTTGTTATAATGACAGAAAATTAATTAACAGGTATAAATAGTTAAATATAGCTAACACATGAAAATATACTATAAAATACATAAAATATAAATATAAAATATAAATAATAAGCATTAAATGTAGACATACAAAGTAAACATAAGGCATAGACATGCACACATACAGATACACAGAGCATGGCACTCCTGCCAGGGACCAAGGGCCTCTTCCCATCTGCTGGCGAGGATGGGAGCCCAAAACACCAAGGGAGGTACTAACTGCTAGCTCAGTTGGTCTTCAGCTGACTAGATGGCCAAGGAAACATCCTCCTAACAAACACAGCCCAAGAGCCATCTCCTTACATTAAGGAGAACTATTCCCTTCTCAAATCTGTAAAACAGGGTGAGCGCCATTCTCTTTAAACCTAAAGAGGGTACAGAAGCTGGAGTCCAGAGGTGCATGGGTGTGGTAGCGCTCTCAGCAGAGATGAAGCCCGGCTTGTTCTGAGCCCTGTGATGACAACAGTGTGAGGAGTGGGAAGTAAGATGGTGCACAGCCAGAGCGGTGGCACCTTTGGGGCTGGCCTGCATAGAGGACAAGGGCCCAGCGGGCGGTTCCAGGGGCTGTAGGCTGCTCACTCTTGGGGCATCCAGTCCTGACCAACTGCAGCTGGATCTGGACAGCCCTATTGGCAGGTCTGACTGATGACTGGATTGCAAATACTACACTGCCCGCCTGTTAACTGCTTAGGCGGTCGTGGTTATCAGATTGACTGTTACACTAATGCAGTGCTTGTGTTTAACATTTTCATAATAACCTAACACTATGTCACGATGCCAGTGTCATTCACCTGACCTCATCCCATCACCTAGGCATTGAATCATCTCACATCATTCAAGAAGGGTGATCATAGTACAGTAAGACCCTTTGAGAGAGACATTATCCATGCAACTCTCATTAAAGAGATAACAATGCCATGTCAGCCCAGCTCTCTGAATCTCCTGGGGGAGGACCATGAAGAAATGAAGGCAAGAGTGAAAATGCAGAAAGCTGAGGTCAGGTAGAGCCCTCTCTCTTGGTCGGAAAAAAGAGCTGCCCAAGAATTGCAGTACATTTATTTATGCAACACACACACACACACACGCACACACACACACACACACACACACACACACACACAGCAGGTTGATGTCAGGTGAAAACCCTCTGCCTAACAACTTGTTCACCTGGCTCACCTCAGGCGCTCCATGTTCTTGAGACTGGCCTTACTCTTGGCCCACATGTGTCATTGGTCTTCAGCTTCCACCACTCCCCAGATACATTAACTAGTCCTCCCTTATGTGTGGGGGATACATTGTAAGGCCCCTTGGATGCCTGAATTTGTAGATAGTATTAAACCTTTTGAGGCTATGTTTTTTATTACACACATACTTGTAATATAGTTCAATTTATAAATTAGACATAGCAAGAGATTAGCAACAATAAGTACTAATAAGATAGAAAAATGGTCAAAAATGATGACAAAATTGGTTTTCTCATGAAACATCAGAAATTTGTTAAGCAAAAAGAAAAATTTGTTAAGGTAACTAAATGAGGACACTCCAGGCTTGAGGAATTATTGGTCAGGGTTACCTTTGATGAATTAAAGTGCAGATGCCTGGGAAAAATTATATTCCAGCCTTTGTTCGTTAATAGGAAGTCCCAGTGGTCTCCATAGCCTTGTGGGAGAAACCCCAATAAACATTATTAAAATATATTATTGTGATATGTTCATATCGGTCATCATCAAAAGGTTAAGTTGTCTAAAAATGAGACAATAAGGTTTTGTGATTGAAAGATGCTTTCGTACTAAACTATATTAAAAAATAAAAGTTTCCATATGGCTATTTTAATTCATTGATATTATTCTTACGGTGTATTAAATGCGTTTATGCCTTCATATGTACAGGTTGTCCAAAATGTAAAACAGGGATTGTTTGTGATGGTAGACTTTTTCTCTCAGATTCAGACCTCTGTCTTTAACAAAAACCTATATAATGTACATACTGTTGGAGACCACAACAAAGTGGCTCTGAGCAGGACTTAATATTAACCGATTGGCTTTCTGTGTTTACTTGTAAATCTGTCCAAGGCCTAGACTCCTTATCTGGAAATGGCAGACTCATAGTAAGTGAAACTCTGAGTCACTAATCCCTACTGGAACCTGTAGTGGTAGATGAAGCCAGAAATCCTCAAAGGACAAGATCACAGCCAAGGACACCTGGATCCAATCTCAACTAGATGAAGATTGTAGCCTCAGGCATCTCATTCTTGAGTGGATTAATTTGATATTTTACTTAGAGAAGTTCTTGAGTGGTTTTACCCTTCTTGAGTACTCCCTTCCCTTCTTATGATAACCAAATAAATATGGGCCACCCAGAGAAGGTCCTGGTCTTAGCCCTGAGAGAATCTTAAATTATGTGAGAGGGCTCTGATACTCTTGGGGCCCTGAAGTCATTCCATTTGACTCTTTTTATTTAGCCTTCACCGTACACTCATTCAGGAGATTGTGGGCCTGATCAGCCCACAATGACTAAGGGATATTATTAACCCCATATGTGCTATCTATGTGCCACTATACACAGAGATGTTTAGACACTAAGCAGTCCAGACAGTGTCACACACTTCAGTGATGTTCCACTAAAGGACAACAAATTAGGTGAGAGCTTCTCATGTACTAGATAGAAATGATTGACTAAAAGGGCTATTCTATGTCAAACAAATTTAAGTGTGTTACAAACACGTCATCATGATTGTCATGCTACCATATTATGTATTGCCTTTGATTTCAAATTTGCTGTGTAAAATTATATAACTGTTATGGTTGATACATTGTGTCAACTTGGGAAGTCTGGAGGTTTGGCTGAGTGATTCAGCAGGAAGCCAGGGTGCTTACTCTGTATACATCAGGAGCCTGTGGAAGAGGAGGGCATGGAGACTGTGTGAGAGCTACACACCCCCTGGGTGAGAGCAGGCTGTTTACAAGGTAACAGAGAGAAAGAGGCTGATTGCCTGCCATTCCTTCCTTTTGCTGGTTGTTTTTGCTGTGCTCTGCTGCCATGAACATTAGCCCTCTACCATGTACCACTCTGCCTCAGAACCAGCCAAGTATGGATTGAAACCTCCACAAACTGTAAGCTAAATAAACCTTTCTTTCCTTCATTTTGGGTGTTGGGTATTTTGTGTCAGCAATGAGAAAAAAGTAACCAAGACTCTGTTGTCTATTAACATTCTACAGGGATTCAACTACTAGAACATCCATGGTTGGTAGAAAATAACACTTCCACTCTGTGTCTCAAGATAAAGCTATAATATTAAACTCACTGCTCCCACTATAGTGTAACGTCATTAACCTTTTTTAATACAGGTGCTCAATAACTGAGGTTTAGAAACCGAAAATTAGAAAGATAGATGAGCTCAGAGGACAGCCAATATTTTGACCCAGTTCCTCTGAGGTCAAAGAGGGCCCAGGACATAAGAGAAAATTTACTGCAACTTCTTATAACTCAGAGAGTTCCTGATCTTCTGACCAAGGAGACTGTTGGATGACAGAGGAAGGAGATTAATGGTGTATAGTGTGCTAAAGAGAAGTGCCAGGAGAGAAAAGTCTCCCAAGCTTTCATAGAAAGCAACTTGGTCAAGCAATGGCCATGACTCATCCACGTGGCTGACACTGACAGGAGTACTGAAAGGTGCTACACATGATTCCAAGGTAAATCCTGAGGAGACTAAACTGACCTTGAAATATAGAAATAAATTAATTTTAATTAATACAGGCCTCACTTTAACTTGATCTTGAACATCCAGCACAAAGGTATAACCGTAAGTTGTATACAAGTCACTAGCACCTTCTGACAATTTCCAGCTACACTGGTAACTGAGTACAGTTATGGGTTAATGGGATATATAGGGTTAAATTGCTGAATTCATGGACCTGAATCCTTGGACTGGGAATCTTTAGCCTAAGTGAGTAAGCTCACTTGAAATGGAAAGTGTTCAAGAAGGAGAAGATCTTCTACAGAATCCTCCAAGCACAGCTCCTCTGACTCCAACTGACCACCCATTGCTTCCAACTACAAAACAAAAAAGTGGGAGCTATGAGGAGCAGCTAAAGCTGAAGATCGACTGATTACATGTGCAGGGCTGAAGCAAGACCAGTCCCAAGAATGTGGAGCAGCTAAGGTGAGCCAGGTGAACTAGTTGTTCCAGCTCTGAGAACACAAGGCAGGCAGCAGCTGCCAGGCAAACAACTTGTTAGGCAGAAGGGTTTCACCTGACATCATCCTACCAAGTACATAAGTAAATGCACTGCGGTCACTGGTGTCTCTTTTCTCCAGCTAAGAGACAGGGCTCCATCTGACCTCAGCGCTCTGTATTTTCACGCCTGCCTTCACTTCTTCACAGTCCTCCCCGCTGGAGTTTTTGATAGCTGCACTGGGCACAACAAATTTAAATCTTTTTACTGATTGTTTACATTTTTCTAGCTCTCTCTTATTGTGGGATTTAAGAGACAGGAGAGACCAGTGGGAAACAAGAGGATATTTTTTAGATGTAAATCAGCTCAGCTGATAAATCTAAAATGGCTGAGCAAAGGACAAAGGACAGATTCCAGCTTTTATGCATTTGGTCAAAGGGGTTGGTCTTTGGCATAGAACCTGTGGACAGGCCGGAGAACAAAGGCAGATTGTCAAGCTGTGACAGTTTTATATGTTGGTGGCCCTGCTCAGGTATAACAGGATGTTATGGACCAGAAAGTTATGAGATTTCTTACAGGGACAAAAGTTATTGGTTCATGCTCAGCTAGAGTGTAAATTTCTTATAAATTGGATCCATCCTTATGTGACCCCTCACTGTAATCCCAATGACCAGAACAAAACTGGAGATCAATGTGGTAGGTTGCATAGCTGTTGGTTGAATTAGTGAACAGGCACATTTATCTCCCTCTGGGTTGCAGGTCCCAGCGAGTGAATGATTGAGTGTGCCTGAACCAATGATGGCAAACCTATGGCACATGTACCACAACACAGCTGGCACACAGAGCCCTCTCCCCCCACAGGTGAGCCAAGTCATCCCAGCAGCCAAGCATCAGCAACAGCACACCAAGCATCACATGGGCACCAAGCAACTGAGCATCAGATAACAGCACATGCAGGGGTAGTGTTGGCACTTCGCAATAAATAAGTGGGTTTTGGGTTGCAGTTTGGGCACTTAAAAAGGTTTAGTCATCACTGGCCTAAGCCATAACAAGGAGTGGCAAGTCATGTCAGGCATGGGATCATTAATGGAGAGCAACTGGTGAAGAACGGGCGCCAACGTGCTATGGTTTGTGTCTGGATGTCCCCCCAAGCCTCATGCCGTCATGGAGAGTGGGCTTTTAGGAGCTGGCTGAATCTAGAGTTTATGATTGGTGCGCTGTCCAGCGCTGGGATTGGGACTGTGAGCGCTACACCTGCCCGGGGGGGGGGGGGGCAGCCTGCACACCCCGTGAGGGGGAGAAGAGGCTTGCTTCCCCCAACACACCCTTTTCTGCTCTTGTTACTTTTGCTGTCTTCTGCCGCCTTACACTGTTGCCCCTCTGCCATGTGCCACCCTGCCTTCGAGCCAGCTGATTAAGGAATGAAAGCTCCACAAATGTTAAACAAACATTTCCTCCTTTAATATTGGGTGTTGGGTATTTTGTGTCAGCAGTAAGAGGAAAGTAACTAACACAGTGAGCTTCAGATAAGGCAGTTGCACCAAAACTGATCAAAAGAGCAAAGATGCTCTTCAACTTGTGATGAGTTATATCCCAATAATTCATCGAAGTTGAAAATATGTTTAATATATCAAAAGCAGGGTGGTGTAGAACTGGGTATTCTGTGTACATGATGGAATGTAAAAACACAAAACATAACATTGAAAGCATTCTGGCAGTATGGCATCTGTTGTTTATTTGTTATGATTCCAATTTTCTTCCAGTGAACATGCTTGGCCCCTTTGTCAAAGATAACTAAGTATGTCTGGAGTTGTATCTGTATCTTCTCGTCTGTTCCACTGGTCTTTTTCCAGACCTGAACAAACCTGAAAAGTGAGCATACCCCCAATCAATAATGTGTAAAATTGTTAGTAGGTCACTAGTTTATCAGGTTAGTGTCTTGGTTATAGCAGACCTAGATTTTGAAAGAGTAAAATGGTAGAGTAACACCACATTTGGCCAATAGGAAATATCTACCACATTTCAGGAACATTCAATGGGTATTTATAGAAGGCCTGTGTTCATAATATTTAAAAAACTCTTCCTAACTCTATCCTTCAACTGTTGAAAAGAAAACCATTCCTATGCCCAGGCATTCTAGATATATAATAGGTTGCTGAGGTGCATAGAGATAAAATATCATTAGAAAATCATACATCTGTACCCATCTCTTTTTGTTTTTAAATCATAGAAACATCTCTGGAAATGGTTTTTTGAAGGAGAATTGTTAGATACGAGAACATCTATGCCTGGTCAGTATATTAGAGGTCATGGAGCAGAAAACAATGACAAGGAAGAGAAGGCTCAATACCAGGTCACATTTAGAGGAAATTTGTCCTATTGTAACCATTGTCTTGTGTGCATATTTATTCATTTGTACTGCATTTGTAGTTGGTAATACAAAGTACATTTTGAAATACCTAGTCTTTCTGGATTTTCTGAAGTGCCTGTGTATGTTAAAAGAAGAAGATGTAAAACAACACATTTTGTAAATTTCTTGATGGTTTGTGGAGCAAACCTGACCTTGTGTAGGAGACATTGTGCTTCTGCACTGGTTTAAAGGAGAAAGCAAAAGACGTGAGAAGAGCTCTGTATCAAAGTGCTTTTAGTGGAGCAAGATTAAACATTACCCTTTATGTTTGCACATTTTTGTTTTTCTTTGCTGTGTATATGAAGGATAAGTGAACCCTAGTTAACAATATCTAGTCTTCTTGGATGTCAAAAAGGCTGCTCACTTAGGACCAAAGTAGAGCTAATAAACCAATGGATTTTGTATTTGTTATGTCAAATTCGTAAGAAAAACTTTTCCTTTGGGAATTCAAACATTATGCCCACTGGGTTGGTGGTGAAGGGGAGAGTTCATCTTTTGAACACCATGACTGTTGTTATATGCTTGAAGTATGTTTAGGAGGCCTGTGGATATGGTTGACAAATTAAGCCTTTACTTGAAACACCTATTCTGCCTAGAATGATGTTTAATTTAGGAGTGCATGTAGAAAAAGTAAGGCATCACTTTGAGAATATGCTTTTGTTAAAAAGCATGGGATAATCTCTCTTTGGAAATAGAATTGTTAAACGACCTTCACGAGCAGCTTAGTCCTTCCAATGCAGCGGTTCGAAGAAGAAAGGATGGAAGGGGTTGAAAAGGCGCATTCATGCTTGGAAATCTTCAGACACCATTTCTGCATGTTTTGTGTGTCGTGTTTCACTGGGTGCATAGTTAACATGCTGGACCAATGAGCTCTAAATGTTGCGATACTGATTCTCTAGATTGTAAACTTGCAGCATCACACTCTGTTCACATACAGGGGAAAGTGTCTGAAAGGACGTCTGACTCAGCTTCAGAGGCGTCCATCCAGGCCTAGGTGGTGCTGTTGTCCTTAGGCCTGTGATGAGGCAGAAATCCCTGTGGCTGCAGGGAAGGACAGAGCAGAGCTGCTCACCTCCAGTCAGCTGAGTCAGCCAGTGGCGGAAAGTGTAGCAGAGCCAGAGAGGAGGGGGCCAGAGACGAGATATCCCCGCAAAGTTACCCCCCAGTGGGCTATTACTTCCACCTGACCCAGACTTCCTAATAACGCATTCAGCTATTGATAGGGCAAGAGAGACTCCATTTTCATTTTTTAACTCTATAATAAGAGAAGTCACTTAAGTTCACTTGAGCTGTAGCTGACCCCTCTCTTCACCCTCTCCCCTTGGCTAGTCATCAACCCACTTAAAAGGACATCAGAGTCATAAAATGGGAACAGAACAAACAGGACAGGCTGGGAAGTGGGCTAAGAGTTAAACCGCAATGGTCATCTGGAATCCAGCTGTTCAACAGATTCTGGAAGAAGTAAACTTTGTGATAATTGTGACATTCTTATAACAGTCCCAAAAATGAAGTCATGGTTACTATGGAAACCTAAAATATGCTTAAACTGAAGGTGAGACCCAGATCAGGGTGGGCATCCTCTCTGGCTCCTAGTTAGCAACTGTCCATCAGTCGGCTTGTTAGTTCCTGCTCTTTCCATCTCTTGTGAATGCCGTTCTTGATGAACTTGCTCGCTGTATCACTATGAGCTCTTCACAGATTAACTTGTTGGTGAAAACATTTGATGGTGTCAGCATTCTCACAATTTAATTATTTCACTACATATTTCTTAATTCGATCAACTTAGTAATCAAGGTTATCTAACAGACCCACATACAACAAAAACACTTGGCAAATTTAGCACATTTTGCAAAGTTTGTAATGAAGCTCATAGGAAAGCTTGTCTTCCGCAAGTGAATTTTGGACGTAAATTGGTTTAGCCATCTCAAAGCATTACATATGCCTGTACTTATTCACTGGATTGAAGGCAGAAAGAAGGTGAGGAGGAAATGGTTCAAGGCCCTGATGACCCTATTTAGAAGACACTTTGGATGACAGCCACTGTTATACGTGTGCAAGTTTATTTGGCAGTGCTGTGTACACAGTGGATAACGTCCCACAGAGATGTTCAGTCTTTCTAGATATTTCTAGATATTTGGTGTATTTAAAAGTAGTAGTAGAAGAACACTTTGTAAATAGTTTTTTTTAATGATAGGAAATGTTATATTTGGAAATGAAATTGTTAAACTATCACTGTGAACAATAGAAAGAAAAATTTCCTAAGAATATCTAAAATCCAATCCATATTCAGATTTCCCCAATTGTTTCTAAAAGCTCTTTTGGAGCTTGTATTTCAAATCTAGATCTACTACTGCCTTTGATGGGTGTTTTTCTTTATTTTCACCTCGATCGTTTCCTTCATCTCTTTCAGGCATGTGTGTCACACTGAGCTTTTGGAGAAGGCAGCAAAACATCTTTCATATAGAATTGCACACATTCTAGATTTGGGTGGTTGTTTCCCCAGGTATCATTTTTCCTATTTTCCTATCCCTAGCTCCCTCTTTTAACAGAATTATAGACAGCTAAGTTAGGTAGAAATGTCATAGGCAGTCAGACAGGGACAGGCCCTCAAGGGAGTCAGTGCTGAAGATGAGAACACGTTACAGTTATGGCTGGAGGAGCATCTGTTCAGGGCCAGACCGCAAGATAAAGACAGAATGATCAAGCCTGCATGCCTCCCCACGGGATAACATAATTTGTATCACCTGATGCAGTAAAGTCTAGATAGACAGCAGTCACCCAAGTGGGTGACCAGGACCTCCTTACCCATTCCTTCCTAAAAAGGTCTTTGTTCCTTCCATGTACACTTGTTACATGGCCTGCTTCTCCACTGGATCAATATTACCTAAGCAGCTATCCTTGTAATCTTATTGCTTGATCATAGTTTTGGCTCACATTGTATCCACCTCATGATTTTGTACCCACCTTGTTACTTTGCTCTACAAAACTTCTGCTTTGAAGTGAGGTTTGTTGGCAACTCACTTTGGGGTCCCATCCTGTCTCTCAGGAGCTATCTCTTTCAATAAAGTTTTCCTACTCTTAACCTCCGCTGTTACTTAGAATTCATTCTTTGGTTTTGGGGAGCATGAACTTGATATACCTGACATCTAGCAGGTTGGAAGTTATATTAGTTCCCCTATATGAATAGGAAGTTGGTCAAATATTAGATTTTGGGCAAGAACACACCACAGTAGTGCTGTATATATTAAAATACATGGTCCACAATGGTACATAATACCAGGTAGTCTTGTCATTAATCACACTATATTGGGTTACTTTGTAATGCAGCCAGATTTCTACTTTATAAAAGCATGTCTTTTACTCTTCAGTTAGTTAGCAAGCAATCTTTGGATGATATTTTGGCACCATCTGAAAAATCTTTGTTCCCAATAAATTCTTCAGTGAATAATTTTGGCACCCTTTGAAGGTAGGGCCTTGCTTGAGTTTGCAAAGTGGTTGCAATTTTTACTGCAGAATGATGATATTTCCAATTCTGTCATTCCTTCTACATCTATTAGCTGTCACTCATCTGCAAAGAAGAGCTTCGAGAAGCTTTTCTCTTTTTAGTTGTTTTCAGCTATAATTAGAAGGTTCCAGTGGCCAGGATCACTTTGAAGTAGGGGTGAATACAGACAATTTCCATGAGAATAGGACTGGGAAAAGCGAAGCAAAACCAAAAGCCTTTGAAAAAGCGGTGTGGAAGGGAGTGCAGTGTCGTGCAGTGCAGCCAACATTGGGTTGGAAGAAACCTCCACAAAATGGGAGAACAAAGGGAAGACAGAGAAGCTGGGGGTTTGGATGTAAGAAGGTGAAGGGACAGGTTCACGCCCAGGCATCCCCCAAAGGTACGTTTCTTTTTTCAGAAAAGGTAAATAGATACATAAAGATGTCCACTGTGCTAATAAGACAAAACACTCGAAATAGGAACAGCAAAGGAATAGCAATAGAGAAAAGACAAAACCCATCATCACATCTTCAATCTCGATAAAATATTATGCACTAAAATCACAGTTACAAAGCCTGGTCTACGGCCATACCACCCTGAACGCGCCCGATCTCGTCTGATCTCGGAAGCTAAGCAGGGTCGGGCCTGGTTAGTACTTGGATGGGAGGCAGTTACAAAGCCTGTAAAAGATAGGATCTCAGAAGTAAAAAGGAAAAGTCGTCTTTTTTGTTTTCTTTTTTTCTTGAGGTTTTCTGGTAAGTATATTCTCTGGCTGCTTTTATTTTGTTTAAGGTAGTGTTGCTACAATGCAAGTCCTGATTTTTCTGCACAATTCATCCTTAAGGTGGCAGCCAAGTCCACTTTTTACAATGCCTTAAATAAATAAATAATTCCTGTAGATTTATTTTATCAGTTTAGCTCTTACTAGTAAGAAAAGCATATAGAGTTCATTAAATTAGTTTTATTTTTCACTCACTAAATGTAAAGTATTATTCACAAGGACAGTGTTTATTTTAAGAAAGTGTAACGGTATACTATACTGGCAGGGTTAAAAGAGCTTTGAAGTATGGCAAGAGGACAAAGAAATAATTCTTTATGATTAAAAATAAACCTTATAAGCAATAAAAAAAACTCACTCCTTGGGAGCCTAAAAATAGCTTGATACTTTAGACTTTGTGTTTGTTATTGGCATGCTATTAGCTTAAACAGTGATGAGGCAAGAAAAAAATGCAGTCCCCTGAATCAAATCAGTTAACAGCAGGCACTTGAATCAACTCTTCATGTAATGATAGAACGAGGAAGTAAAACTGAGTCACGTTTTCCTGTAATAACGCCCACATCTCAGTGGAACGTAACGACAAGCTGTCTTAGTCTGCTTTGTATGGCTACAACAGAAGCTTGAGGTTGGTAATTGATAAAGGAAAGGGGATGACACTACATCTGTTCAGTCTCTGGTGAGGGCCTCCCTGCTGGGTTGTGGCATGATGGAGGGCACAGAGGACAAGAGGGAGCGATCTCTCTTTTATAACAAAACCACTCCTGCAGTAATGCATTAACCCACTAATTCATCTATCTATTCATGACAACCAAGCCCTCATGACTTAACTAGAGGTCTCAACTCTCAGTTCTGCTACACTGAAGACCAAGTTTCTACACATACACTTATCACAGACACAACCAAATCACAGCACCAGTATTTATTTTCCTGTTCATACAGATGTCTGATGTTTGTGTGGCTCCGTTCGACATGTGTCATTCTGGGGTTTAGCTGGGAACTCTAGAAATACTGATATTGGACATGGTCTGGAGAACCCGACTTAGTGGGTCGCAAAGGCATCCTGGGTACATGTGGATAAGGAATGTGCCTTGTATGCTGTGCCTTGGGATGGGGTGACCCTGAATTGTATAGATTCTGCCCTCCTGCAGGCAGTTTGCGCTCTCTTGACAGATATATGAAGTATCTCCAACTATCAAAATGCTTGCTGTCAGAGAAATCTAATATTTTAGATTATGTCTCAGTTATGTTTTCATCACTGATACGCAATACCAGACATTTCAGTCCATAGTTGGCTGGCTCCAAAGGAGAGTAGCATGCCAGAGGGCGATGGCGGACGAGAAACAGCTCATGGTGTGGCAGGCAGGAAGCAGACAGAGATCAGGGAGGAGGGAAGGAGACACACCCAAGGGAAATATACCCACATCACGCCCCCAGGGACCCAGGGTTCATTTCCCAACATCACATTCACTGATAAGCTCACCAGTGCGTGAATCTGTGGATGAGCATCACACCCTATGATCCAGTCACCTCCCCAAAGCCCCACCTATGAGCGCATAAAGCTTTGGGAGACATCTGTACATAAGCCAAAGCAGATGACTTGAATTTATCACTTCATTCCAAGACATTTTGTACTTTTGTGATGTCTCTACCTTTGTATAGTAAGCTTCTTCCAAGTAACTGATTTCTTACTGAGTTCTAGAGTAATGGATGGCTCACTAAAATTTTGTTAAAACTATTACATATACATTTGCTTATATGCATTCCAGCATTGACTGATAGTATTTATTGGTTTTCCTCTAAACACTACCATAACACAAGGAAACAAAATTTTAAGGGGACAAAGAGAACTGGATAAGTGGTGATAAGGTGAAAGATATTTGTAGGTTTTTAAAGCCTGGTAAGCAAGAGAGACAGCAGCAACAGGATGGGGAAATGTTTACAGAAGGACACACCAACTTTATCTAATTTGATTTTCCTTCAGAGCACCCTGGAGAGGTCACTGCTCCCATGGGGTTGGAAGAGGGAGCTAAGGGTCACTGAAGGAAAGTTTGCATGAGGAGTGATGTCATGTAACCTTATTGGGTATGGTAAAACAATCCGGGTACCCTAAATTCAAGGTGAGTGTCAGTCATTGCCAAACTCTATTCAGTATAAAGTTGGGGCACCATCAACACTCTGTGACTTAAAGACTGAATTTGGGACACACTTTCACATGCACAAGCCTGGAGACTGCCATGCACATGGGTGCCTTTGCAGTTGAGTAATTTGGCCAGCTCTGGACGAAAGTTATTTTTATATAACCTTTAACAACTCCATATGCTTTGCAAAGGTTTAAGACTGCAATGTCTCTCTCTTCTCTCCCCCATCTTTTCTCGCTTTCTCCTTTCTTCCCTCCCTACCTCCTCCCTCCTCCCTTCCCTCAATTCCTCCCTCTGCCTTCCTCCTTCAGTGCTTGGCATCAAACCGAGAGTCTTACATATGCTAGAAAAGGACTCTAACCATTGAGCAAAATTCCCCAGTCCTCAAATTTTGTTATTAAATCTACGCCTGTTTCCTCTCATGTTATAACATTGTGTATAACTTGCTTGATCCACCAAATACTTCAAAGACATCAATTGTTTCTATAGCTTAACATTTCCAAATTACACATTGCAAACACGCCCCTCCCTGCTCAAACTGTATGGAACATTCCTGACGTAGGAGCACTGCTTAGTCTTGATTGGTCTCTGTGTATCTAGCTAAACTGATCCACATCTTTAAAGTGTATATCTCATCTTGTTTGTATATCTCATTTTGTTTGTATGTAAAATGGAGACCACGGTGTCAGACTCTGAGCTGTCCTAATAAATGACCGTAATGTGCAAACGTTGTCTCATTTTCTTAACATGCACAAACATAGATGATTACTGTCCATGAGGGATCATATTTGATATTATTGATCTCTTCCCAATGTGCTACTGAGGATGGAAGGGTTCACAGGGAATGTGCTGTGTTTCTCAGATGAGATTCATGACTTTACACATATTTAGGTCATGCCTATGTTTACAGCTAACTGAATGTTGTGTGTTTGCTCTCCCTTCACCTTCCACACAGCTGCTCACATATGCAAGAAAAGAGGTTTGTGCCCGTACCATACAGCTTATTATGCTTCCTCTGCCCAATATAAGTTCTAGCATCTATGTGTCAACCAGCACCTTTGCATCATTTTCATAACCAGCCAAATTAATAGGGGGAAGGGCTTCTTCTTAATCTTGTCCTGACAAATACTTCTGTTCATCCATTGATACTTATTAGATAACTTTTCCAAAAGACAATATCTTTAAAAAGTATTAATGTACAAATGCTAAGGTGACAGAATTATAGATCCTGTGTTTTTAGGAAACAGAATACGTACTTATAACACACAGTGTTTTAGGTTTTATTTTAAACTGAGTTCCTCTGCAATGAACGGACAAAGTCTCTGCATCTCACAAGAAAAAGTATAAACACATTATGCAACTGCACTAAATTAAGTAAAACTAAATTAACAGTTTTACACATCAGAAGTAGTGAAACCAAACAACATAGTTTACACAAAGACTACAAGAATTCAACACAGAATTAAAGCCTTTTCAATATAACGATTTAAGTAAATTTTAGTGTTGCATGGTTTATTTACATATTTATTCTACCCATTACTGAAGACACAAGGAGTTTAAGACTATGTAGTCTGGCCTCTTACATGCACATGCGAAGGATAACAATGCAGAAATGATGCAGTAGCTTATCCAGTGATTCAGCAAGCCAGAATGAAACCATCCTATTTAGTCCACACACATACTAGGTTGCCAATCCATCCCTCGTTCTGGGTGACACAATGATGTCAGTCCTTGTGTTTGGTTTTTCCAACAGTCATTGCCGTAAACTCCAAGACAGCTTCAGGCCCATGCATGATGCTGTGGACAGACGGGTCACTTGAGTCTTCCTCTAACCTGTGACCAGTTACCGAGTCCAGGAAGAGGGATAAAGCTCTGCGCTGAGACGCCCACATCTGTGTTTGTGTGTGTTTACTTCAGTCTTTCTCTATCGTCTTGGGGAATTTAGGGGTGACTCTTAAGTTTGAAGCTTTAGTTTACACATGGTTCACAAACAAGGATTGTAAGTTCTAAGGAAAATTTGTAAGACTTCACTTCAAACAATTTACTATGATTTGCACCCAAGACAGACAGTTTGTAAATTAACATTTTCTAAACCGATAGCTGTGAATTATCTGCATGCTCCTAATAATTTTGAGAGCTGAAGAACCAATTCTCATTCACCAAAGTAAGAGAGAAGGCTTATGCCTCCCCACACCAAGGGAGAATATTTCTCTTCCACGTATTTTGTAAAGGAATTGTGAACCTAAGTAATTGAGAAATTGATTTAAAATGCCAAACTACGTAAACAAAATTAGTCTTTCTGACACATAACACATGAGCCTTACCATGGGAAACATCTTTGGAAATTTTCATCCTTTTTTAGAGTTCATACTGAATAACAATACCTTTTGAAGCACTGTGATCAGTGATCAGAGTGTGGTTAATTCTGGTCTCCTGGTGTCTGGAGTGTAAATCACAGACAACCAGTCCAGCCCAATTGCCAACCCTTTCTTAATCCAATTTTGTCTCCCATAAGAAGAGTTAAAATAAAAGTAGGTGCTGGCTGGTCTCCCTGATGAGCTCAGAACAAGATGTTTACCAGACTGCACAAACCACAACAAGGTTCTGTCATGGAGCCCAAGGAATAAAGGTAGAAAGGTGTCAGCGGAGGAAGATCGGGGCCCTCAGTCACTCAGCTTCCTGGCTGTCCCTAGGGCAATGTCTGAGAAGTACAGGAGACGAGGGAAACAGACAGGAGAGCAGGTGTAATTCTTATTTCTTTACATCTTCAAAAACACTTGTGAGATTAGGACAAATGTATTATGTATGTAGTTTGCAGTCCTGAAAAACAGTACTCACACAAACAAGTATTGCAAAGGACTGTCTACTAGAGTGGACTCGGGCCACGGTGAACCTAGGGCCTGGCTTTCTCTGCAGGAAGCAGAGATGGCTACTGAGAAAAGAGCCGGTAGTTAGTGAGCTCCCCAGCAAAGGCCCAGGTCCGGACCTTAGCTGAGCCTCCAGCTCCTGAAGGGCCCCCATCCCGTAATCTCATGCCAAGGCCAGGACTCCTGGCGCCAGGCTCTTCCTGAGTTTGGAACCCAGGCTGCAGAAGTGACAGTCAAGAAGCAGTTTCGCAGCTAAGATCAGGGATTGGAGGGGCAAAAGGTAAAAATGAAGACATCGGGTCAGGGAGCGGAGTTATTTGGACCCACAGCGCATGCCTGACCCACACCCCGCCATGCACCCAGAGTGGCTCCGTTGACCCCACTGGAAAAACCCTGGCTGTCCCCAACCTCCTCCTGATTCCTGGGTCCTGGCTCTTTCCGACCTGGGCAAGTAAGGTTCCCTCAGAGTGAGTCATGGAGCACTGTGGGGTGAGATCTGGGGTTGACAGGGGACCTTGGGGAGGTGAGCACGGGCTGTGTGGGCTTGTCCCTCTTTCCCAGTAGTTGGCACACACGGAGGAGGACAAGAGGGCCAGGCCAGGATCTTCCCCACCTGGTGCTGACGCCGTCGCTGCCAAAAGCGAAGTGCAGAAGCTAGCGCAGAGCGGGAGCCTGGGGGAGCCTGGGGGAGCCTGCGCCGTGCTGGGCTGCTCTCCTTGACGTTGCGGTGGGCTGGCCGCCCGCCCTGGCCTGGAGAGCTTCCGGGCCAGCGATCCTGCCCTCTTCTACTTCTAATTCGATCCTATGCCAAGTTCAGGGCCCGAGCCTTGCCCTTCTCCTTTGGGAAGTGCCCACCATGACTGACGTCCACAGGTGCAGTGCTCCTCACACAGGACCGCACAGGGGCGGGTGGGGGCTGGACATAAAAACAGCAGCGGGCGCAGCAGCAGCCCCCGACTCAGTAGGGCTGGACCGGGGCCTGAGCATCTGCGCCCCTCGCAAGCATCCCGGACGCGAGGCTGCCTATGGGTACCACTCTCAGGCGCCTCCGGTGAGGGGGCGGAGGGCAGGGCTGGTGGAGAGGCGGCGCGGGGCGCTCAGGCCTCGGAGCGGCAGCCCAGCAGCTGGCGGAGGCTCTTGCGGAAGCTGCTGTCCAGGAAGGCGTAGAGGAAGGGGTTGAGGCAGCTGTTGGCGTAGCTCAGGCTGGTGATGAGGTAGGAGAGGGCGACCACGAGCGGCGTCTGCGGGAGGTCGGTGGTGAGCGCCACCACGGTGCTCAGGTGGTAGGGCGTCCAGCAGAGGAGGCACACCGCCAGGATCGCCACCACCAGCAGGGTCACGCGCTTCTTGGCGCGGCCCAGCACCTGCGCGTGGCTGTCCAGCCGGATGGCGCGCAGGCGGCACAGCAGGGTGCTGTAGAGCACGCAGATGGTGGACACCGGGAGGGCGAAGCCCAGCACCAGCGTGTAGAGGCGGCTGGCGCGCCACCAGGCGGCCTCGGGCTGCGGGAAGAGCAGCACGCACTGGCGCCGGCCGTGCTCCTCGTCCAGCCCCGCGAAGACGGCGAAGGGCAGCACCACCAGCGTGGCGAGCGCCCACACCGCCAGGCTCACGGCGCGCGCGGCGCGGTAGGTGCGGCCGGCCACGCGGCGCGACTGGGCGGCGGCCAGCACCACCAGGTAGCGGTCGGCGCTCATGACGGTGAGGAAGTAGAGGCTGCAGAAGGTGTTGTACTGGTCGATGGCCACGACCAGCTTGCACACCAGCTCCCCGAAGGGCCACCGCCGCAGCAGGAAGTCGGCGATGGTGACGGGCAGCACGAGCGTGAAGAGCTCGTCGGCCACGGCCAGGTTGAGGATGAACAGGTTGGTGACCGACCGCATGCGCGGCGCCCGCAGCAGCACGAACAGCACGGCCGAGTTGCCCGCCAGCCCCACGGCGCAGATGGCCGCGTACACCACGGGCACCGCCACGGCCAGCGGCGGCGGCAGCAGCTCCAAGCTCGATGCGTTGGCGCAGCCCAGCGCCGGCGGCCGGCAGGACGCGTTGCCCGGGCCGGGCTCCTCGGACGAGGCGTTGGGCATCGCGGCGTCGCGAGCCCGCCGAGCTCGGGCACGGGCGGCGCCCCTTCCTGGCTTTCCGAGGGGAGCGCTTCCCGGCGGCGCGGTCTCCCGAGCCTGAAAGCCGAGCAGAAATGCCAAGTTACACTCCCCGACGACGAACAGCTTAGAGACGGGGCTGGCGCCGGGCGGCGCTGCGCCGCCGACCTCCTCCCTGTGGGTGCCTAACGCTATCTGCTGGCGTCTCTTTCCAAGCAGCGCAACACACCGCAGGGCTAGAGACCGCCGTCCTCCCTCCCGACAGCAGATGTGCAAGCCAGCCTCCCCCGTGCAGGGCGCTCTGGGCGCGCGCGGGTCACCTCACCGAATTCCGGAGACAAACTCTGCCTCCGGGTTCGCGCCCTCGGTGCCGGCGAGCGAGCGGCAACCTCTGTCTTACCCGGCCGGCTTCAGGGAAGGGCTGCTTTCCCGGAGGTCGGGACAGGAGACGGCCCGCTGCGGAAGGGACCGCAGCGCCAGCCCGCGGGCCTGGTGTCCTCCTCTCCGAGGCGGCCGCGGGTGCTCCCGCGCGTCCCTCCCGCGCGCGGGGAAGAGCTGGCACCGCGCAGCCGCGACCGCTGCGGGTGACCCTGCCCGCCCCCACTCCTCGTGAAACAGCCTTGGAGAGGACAAAGCGGCTTCCCTCCGAATACAAGGGCTCCTCTTCTTCCTTCCAGCGTCTAATGTCACTGAGTGGTTAACGTCACTCCATTCGAAATAATAAAAAGCTTTCCTGCTAGGCGTTCAATCTAAGGAAAGTTCAGGTGTTGGTAATCTGTCTTTAAAGGACAGCAACGCAGCTGGGACTCCCACTGCACGTCTTTAACGTCGTGCCCCAAACGGGCTAATGTCGTTTGGAAGCTGAAGTTCTGTGCATACCGCATCGCTAAAAAAAAAAAAAGGGAAAGCGGGTACAGTTTTTTAAATGCAAATACAACGTTTTCTAATATTCTAGTCTTTAAAGGTTAAAAGATTGTTCGTGTCAAATAATGGCTGACAGTTTTGTCTACTTTCCTGTTTCCAAAAATACATGTAAAGACTTGACTAATACAGACCAACTATTCTGAAGGCTTGTCGGGGCGCTGCCACGCGTATCTCTGAAAATGTCGCACATCGTTCAGCGCGTCCTCCTCCGCCTCAAACCCGCATCCCTGCTTCTCGCACTAATGAGGACTCCCCGTAGTCAAGGCCTGGGGTTGCTAAGGGAAGGCAAGCCGAGGCTGGGACACCATTATCACTGCGGACCCGGACCTCAGCTGGTTTCTCTAGAAAAGGGAACCTTCTAGAGCACCGCACACTTCCTCTGAAGAGTGAATGAAATAAACTAAACATCGATTCTCTCCCATTCCCGTTTGCCCCTCTACCTTCCTTCTGGGAGAACCAGTAAAACCCTGGATTCTGCCTTCTAATAAACTTCCTGCCCCAAAGCAGGCAAAGCTCAGACACAGTGCACGTCTGTTCCTTTATAATGCGTTTGAGAAGGGAGGGTCTGAGATATTGAGAAAAAGGTCCCAAGTCCTCAGAGGAAGATGCCTACAGGACAAGAAAAACAAATGCTTTCTTTAACCTACTCTTTGTTTTTAAACCAGGATTATATAGATTTGATTCTCCAGCAGTTTCATGCTTTGAGTGAAGAAAATGACAGGAAATTCCCAGACTGTGTTCATAAGGAACATGATATAAAGAAATACCAAGCAATATTAAGAAAAACAAAAAAAGATTATATTTAGCACACGTACTTACATTGACACGTATCTGTGTGTATGTATGTTTTGAATGTAAATGTATATATGCATACAGTTGATAATTTCAAACATTTGGAGATTTTCTAATTTTTGTTCCTCATTTTCAGCTTAGTTACATGGTGGGCAGAGAACATGTTCAATATAATTGTGATTCACAGGAATTGGTTGACCTCTCCACTGTTGAAACCCTGTATTTCCCTGGAAGTCATTCTCCTACTTTCTGTAAGCCAGCTCTTCTAACTCCTCCCAGAGCCTCCTCTGCAAATTCGTTTTTTCTATTTTAAAGAGAAAAAAACAATGGTACAGAATTTCAAAACCACATTATAAAATAAAAGATTTAATGCAAGGTGAAAAAAAAGAATTGGTTGAAATTTACTTCCCAGTAGATATTTTTCTAATTATTTCAAATATACTGAAAAGGGCTGGGGATCTAGCTCAGCAACACAGCACCTGCCTGGCAAGCACAAGATCTTGAGTTTAATTCCTGGTAAACAACAACAAATATATATATATATATATATATATATATATATATATGAAAATAATGTAGGTTCTGCATTTTATCGAGTGCAAAACACTACATATGTCAACTAGCCACATACATTTATTACTTATGTTGTTCAAATCTCACTCACATGTTTTTCTGTTTTATCAGTTACTGAAAGTACTCTGCTAATCTCAATCAATAATTGTGGCTTTATCTATTTATACTTTTAGCTCTTTCGATTTTGACTACCTAATTTGACCCTGTTTATCAGATGTCTACAATTTTAGGCAATTGTATTTCCCAATGGATTCTTTCATGAATATAAGCTTCTTAATTCAGTTACTGCTTTATGCTGTAGCTTACTTTTTTGATATTATTATGCCTACATTGTTTCTTTAGTATTATCATAGTATGTAACGTTCATTTTTTTAACCTTAAACCTTCCTGTGTTCTTATTTTTATAGTATGTCCTATGTAGACATTATAAAGCTTTATTAATCTAGTTTAATAATTTTTTCTCTAAATTAGAAAGCTTAATTTATTAGATAGATAGATAGATAGATAGATAGATAATATTGAGGTAACTATGGTCTAAATGCTTGTATCCTCCACAGATTGATGTGCAGACAATCTCTGACTTGCAATGGCTGACTAAAGATTTTTCAGCTTTGTGATACACATTCAACAGAAGCTGTACTTTAAACTTTGAATTTCAAAAGGACGTGTGGTGTGACGCTCTCTTGTGATGCTGGACAACAGCAGCAGCAGGCAGAGCTCCCATCAGCCCTGTAACAATAGCCAATACTCCACACCAGCGATGCTGAGCCTTTTAGAGCTTTCAGTCATAACAGCCAACTGAGGCCCCTCCTACTGGGAGTTGAGCCTTTATAAAAGAGTGTTGGTTGCTTTTCTCTCATTGCTGGGACAAAATACCTGACATCCAGAATTAAGGAAGGAAAGGTTTATTTAGCTCACAGTTTATGGAGGTTTCAGTCCATACTTGGCTGGCTCCAAGGCAGAGTGGCCCATGGTAACAGAGGCCTACAGTTCACGGTGGTGGAAAACAGCAACAGCAGCAAGAGCAAGAAGGAGGGAGTGAGAGAGCAGCCCCTCTCCCTCCCTTACATTGTACACAAACTTCCCGCCCCAGGGTGGGTGGAGCACCCACACCTATAATTCCAGCATTGGACCATAAGTTAATCAGAAACTCTAGAAGCCTGCCACATGACTGCATGAGGGTTGGAACAGCTAGACACAAACCATAACACATCCTTATCCCTCCCATCTTGTGAGGCTACAATGACAATTATCTAGAGAGCAGGATTTTAAGG
This sequence comes from Dinomys branickii, assembly GCA_004027595.1. Classification (NCBI taxonomy): domain Eukaryota; kingdom Metazoa; phylum Chordata; class Mammalia; order Rodentia; family Dinomyidae; genus Dinomys; species Dinomys branickii. The sequence goes on along the minus strand of PVLD010016685.1, from coordinate 15,553 downwards.
AACTCCAAATTTCTGGCACCTTGATCTTGACTTTTCAGACTTCAGAACTGAGAAATCCACTTCTGCTGCTCATTACTCACCTAGTTTGTGCTGTCTTATTACAGCAGCTCACACAGATGAAAAGATTAGTACATAGGTTAGTACCAGAATGTGGGATGCTACTGACACAAATACCTACAAGTCTGTGGAAGCAGCTTTGCAATTGGGTAAGAGGTGGAGGCCTGAAGAATTTTAAAGTGGGTTCGAGATGAAGCCTGCAGTGTCCTGAATAGACCTTCAAAGGCGATTTGAGGAAAGCTCAGAAAGAAGAGAGAAGAGTTGGGGAGAAGAACTCAGCCTTGGGAAGACCATTCTGCGGAGGTCTCTTGTTATTGGTGCATGTTATTAGAATCTGAGTGAAATGTATTGCTCATTATCAAATGCCAACAAACTTAGGTGAATCATGCTTTGAAACAGTAGAACTTATAAACCATGCAGTGGGATATTTAGCTGAGGAAAAATCCAAATACAATGCTAAAAGACCAGTCCCATTCCTGTTGACTGTAACAGAATCTGAGAAGAGACCAATTATTCAAAAAGGAATTTTTATCAAAAAGAAAGCAGAACACAATGATTTGGGAAATGCTCAGTATATCCCCATGGAAGGGAATGAGGCCTGTTTCAGAGAGAACACGAGGAGAATGCCAAACTGGTAATAAAACTAAAAGCAAGCCAGGACCTAGTGTTCAGGATCATGAATAAGATAATTCAGAGATCACCAGGCTGCCCCCACATCACAGGCCCAGCGAGCAGAAGCCCAAACAAGCATAGGATCACCAGAGAGAAACTCTGTTGGGGCAGTGCCCACAGAGCTGCAGAATGGGACCACTCCTTTGGTGCTGGTGCAGCAGAGCCTCCAACGTGAGGTTCTGGCCGAGGAGAGCCAGGTCGCAGCCAAGGCACAGTGATACCACAGAAGGTAGTGCCTCCCAAAGCCACAGAAACAGTTCTGTTGTACTTCTGGGTCCCCAGGGCTGGATCTTTCCTAAGTCGACATTAGTGACAGAGCATCAAATCAAAAGGGATTACTCGCTCTCAAGGTTTAAAGTTTAGCATTGCTTGTCCCATTGGATTTTAGACACAAGTGGAACTTACCTCTCTTTGCACCTTTCCTATTTCTCCTTTTAGAATAGAAATGTCCACCCTATGCGGCACCCACCCTTGTCTTTTGGTAGCACATAACATGTTTGATTTCACAGCTTAAGGGCTGTTTGCCTCGGCAAGAATGGTATCTCGGGGCTCACTCCGACCTGATTTTGGCGATATTTAGATGATATAGATTTTTGAGTTGGTGCTGGGGGGATAGGTTTAAGATTTGGGGGGATAAAGAATCGCAATGAGTATATTTTGGACATGAAATGACATGAATTTTGAGAGATGGAACACTGTGATATGAATGTGTCCCTTCAAAATGCATGTTATGGTGTGTGACGGGGCCTTTGGGAGATGATTAAATCATGAGGGTGGAGTCCCCACAAGTGAGATTAACACCCCTATAAAAGAGGCGCCCCAGAGTTGCCTTATGAGGTTATAACATTAATATAGACACTCAGAAAGGGAGTCCTCTCTAGACTCCAAATTTTCTGGCGCTATAGTCTCGGACTTCTCAGCCTCCTGAGCTATGAGAAAGAAATTTCTTTTGTTTATAGGATACATAGGTTCTAGTGTTTTGTTATGGCTGCTTGAAAGGATTAGGAAAAGGGCACCTGCAATATTGTCCTTTAATCTCTGTTTTCCTGCTCTTCTGTCTTCTTTTCCTTTCTTACAGTCCTTTGGATTAATTTTCTGTTACTCAGTTTCTCCCAGTTCATTAGCTCATTATTTCTACATGCTTTTATTACCCTTTTAGAGGTATACTAGAGGTTATAGTACGCACCTTGTGATATTTAATATTTATTAGTATCTTATTAATATTTATTTTATTACTTTTACAAACTCAGACAGTGTAAGGACTTTTTAACATTAAAAAGTTGCATTTACTGCTTTCTTCCTTTTGTGGTGCTGCTGACATGTTCTAAATGTATATATATATACATTTTTTGAATCTTACAAAATATTATTAGCATTGGTACAATATTGTTCAAGACTTTCCATTCTATTTCATCAAACATGCAAAGCAAAAGCACAACTGGGAAGCTTCTGACCTCCAGCTGATATACAAACACGCTGGGAATTGTCTCTCCTGTCTTCCCACCACCCAGCAAAGCTGACCACTGAAAATCAGCACCTCAGAATCCGCCACCCTCAGAGCTAAGGTGAAAGGGCAAATCACTCTGAAAATCAGGGAGATGGAAGGATCGTAGCTCACCACAAACAGAGCCTCCACTGAAGTCAGTCAGTGGTAGGAAATCTTAAAATAACTGACCAATTGTTGAACATGAGCATGCACTAGATTAAAAGATTAAAGACTCCCACATTTTCATGAGTTTCACCATAGGAATCTCATCAGTCTGAGAAGATAAAGCAAGCATCAGAACTGGGATCCAAAGTGAAATTTTAAAGTACCTATTATGAATATGCTAAGGCCTGTCTCTCAGTTCTAGCTGATATAACTACCCTAGATAAAGTGACCTAAATAAAAGAAATTTATTCTTATAGTTTGAATCCCAGAAGTGTGTAAGCAGGACCCCAACATGACTGGGTTACTTTTGAGAGCTCTCTTCATAATTTATGGATGACTTTTTTCTCTACCCTCCTAAAGAAGAGAGAAGGGAGAGAGAGGGAAGAGAAGATCTGTTTTATGTCTCTGCTTTTAAGAACTCTAATTCCATTTGTGAGGAGCTAAGACCTAATTACCTCCAAGGGCCACCTCCTCATACTATCACGTTGGGAATTAGTGACTCAACACATGAATGTAATGAATGAGGGATGTAAACATTTAATCTATCGCAGGCCTTAATGGAAAAAGTACACAACAGCAAATAACAGGTGAGAAATGTCAGCAGAGATATGGAAATACTAAAAATCTATGCAAAAAGGAAATAAATAAAAAGTACCATGGCAGAAGTAAAGAATGCCTTTAGTGGACTATCAGAGGACAGGGTAACTCCAAGGAAAGAATCAGTGTATTTTAAGATACATTAATAAAAACTCCCAAATTTAAATACAATGAGAAAAGGGAATTTTTTAAATGGAACACAATGCCTAAGAACTATAAGACAACCATAAAAAATGCAACAGGGACAATGCGATGCCAGAAGGAAAAGAGAAAAGAACAGAAGAGATGTCTAAAGTTTGATGGGTAAGATTTTCCAGAAGTAATGACAAACACCAAAGCACCAATCCAGGAAGCTAGAAATCACTGGGCAGGATTAAAACACAGAAACAAAAAACCTACATGTAGGACTATCCTATTCAAACAACAGAAAATCAAAAATACAAAGAAAATCTTGCCTGAAGCCAAAAGGGCAGGAGGAGAAGAACAGGATAAAAATTATGCTGGACTTATCTTCAGAAACCATGGCTGAAAGCAAAGTTAATGTGTTGACATCTAAAAATCTATCAGCCTAAACTTCTGTATTTAGCAAAATTAATCTTCCAAAGGGACAAGAAATAGTTTCTCATACAATAAGACACAGAAAACCAACATAAAAACAAAACAAAACAAAAAATGAAACACTAAGGCAATGTGTTGCTAGTAGTATTATGGGGGTTCTGGGGCTGTGGTTCAGTGGTACAGCACTTACTTAGTGAGCACAAAGGTTTGATCCACACATACACACACACACACACACACACACAAAAACTCTTAAAAAATAAGTGAGTCAAAGAAGTTTTAAGGAAAGTTTTAAACATTTTGAACTAAATGAAAATGAAAATATAACTCATCCAATTTGTAAAATACACTGATATGTATGTGTTGAGTGAGATTTATAGCACAGTGTTGTTAACTAGTGTGTCTGCTTAAGTAAGAAGCACCCAACTGATGGCCTTAGCATGATTCTGGGTGTGAATGATTGGGTTTACTTAAAATGAAGACTTGTGCTGGATGTGAGTGGCTCCAGCCCACAGGTTACACCCTGAATGGAATAAAAAGGAAAAGCAGAAGGAAGGTTTTATGGTTTGTGCCTAGATGTCCCCCCAGAGCCTCAGGTGGTCATGGTGGGCAGGCCCTTCAAAGGCGTCTGAATCTAGAGCTTATGACTGGCTCATTGTCTAGTGCTGGGACTGCAGGTGTGAGCGCTCCACCCGCCCTAGGACAGGTAGCCCGCACACAATACAGGGCAGAAAGAGGCTCGCTCCTCCCCCTTCCACTTTTGGCTCTTGCTGCTTTTGCTGACTTCTGTCACCATACACTGTTGCCCTCTGCCATGTGCCACCCTGCCTTGGAGCCAGCCCATTACGGACTGGAACCTCCACACGCTGTGCGCTAAATAAACCTTTCCCTTAATTGTGGCCACTGGGTATATTGTCTCAGCAACGAGAGAAAAGTAACCAGCACAGAAGGCTCACTTCTGCTTCACCTTGGACGTCATCTCCTGGGTACCAGCACAGACTCCAGGTTTCCAGGGCAGCTCCTTCAGCTCCCCGATGTGAGCTCCCACAGGACCCTGTAGTGAGCTCCAGGCCTCCAGCTTTGACAGGATCCTCCGGATTGCCAGCATGCAGACAGGCCTTTTACACTCTTCCACACCAGACTCCACAGGGAGCAACTGAAAACTGACATTTTCCCATTTTTAATTTCATTGATTTGGGTTCTGAGTTTATTTCATTTTTCTGTTTACTTTGGATTTAAGATGCTCTTTTTCTCCCTTGCTTTCCTAAGGTGAAAGTTTACATTATTTAGATTTTTTTAATATATGCATCTCATGTGTATCAGCCAGTGCTCACTAGAGAAACAGAGTTAATATAAGATGTACATATATCATATAGGTAATATATATGTATATGTGTGGCATTTATATGTACAGAAATTTTGGAAGACAATTTGGAAGTTTCTGACTCTGAACATAGTGTTATCATACAAGCCAGTAATTGTGAGCTTAAGTATTTAGTCAAATGAGTTAAAAATATATTTCCACACAAAAACCTGCACATGAAGGTTTATATTATCTTTATAAATGATTGTTAAAAGCTGCAGTAGGGCTGGGAATATAGCTCAGCAACATGGTATAGTGCCTGCATGGTAAGTGCAAGGTCCTGAGTTTGATTCCCAGTACCCCCCCCAAAAAAAGGCAGTGATCAAGATGTCCTTCAATAGGTGACTGTATAATCAAACTGGTATATACATACAATGGAGCATTATTCAGTGATAAAAAAGAAAGAAGGTATCAGGTGGGTGTGGTGGTTCACGCCTATAATCCCAGAATTCTGGAAGGCTGAAGCAGGAGGATCATGAATTTGAGCCCAGCCCGGGCAATTTAGCTATTTAGTAAGATGTTTATTAAAATTTTTTAAAACTTAGATACAGTAAATATTGTGCTTTGGATGACACCAAGCAGATGACAGTGCTTTCTGATTTCCCCACATGGTACTTCAGAGGGAGGTACTGAGATCTCAGTACCTCGGTAATGATCAGCACCTCTTCAATCTGTTAGGAGCTAAGTAAGTACACACAGACTGGTGTAACAATGGATTAAATTCTTATAATATAGTGCCTGCACAGGCTGCGCAAGAGCCACCCACGTCATGGTGACATGCACGTTAGTATAAACTCTTCATTGCGTTCTGCCCCTATCAGCAGCTGGCGCTTCTCTGACTGGGCCGACCCATCAGTCCTTGATTCAGTAGAACTAATGCTGCAATATACAATTTGAATACTTGGCTTCTTATCATTTTTATGTCTTCTGTCAATATGCCAGTGATAATATTCCACAAGTTTATAATCATTCCATTTAAAATCATGTGCTGTAGTTTATTCATCCTTTCACTAATAGTGGCCTCCAGCAATTCTAATTTCTCCATCAGGTCCTTCTGGTAATAGTTTCATAACTTATGCTGTTAGTTCCCAGAGGCCTTGTGGAAATTATGGCAGAGTTATCTAGAAGAAAATATCAGCAGAATGTTTCCTGAGATGTCTCTGAATGAATTCCACATCCAGAAATCATCAAGAAACAATAATGCCTCAAACAGCATGTAGGGCACTAGGAAATATGGTGGTGGGAAGGCAGATGCTGCATAGGGCAAAAGCGTCCTGCAAGGTGATGAGAAAATCAGTAAAAGGAGGGAAACTTTGACTATACTCCAGGTTTCTGTTACAAATTCTTTCAGAAACATCAGTGTATTAGTGTAAATCAGGATGATCTTAAGAAAAGCAGCAGTAGGCAAAATTCTTTAAACTCACATCATGTAAGAACAGCTTATTGTGGATGCTTCTAAAGGATTAGTGTTCTTCAGAACATCCTTTAGAAAATCCAGAATGGAATGAAGTACTGAAGGCAAGAAAATGTTTAGGCAGCATCCTGTGGAAGGCCCTAAAAATAAATTGTCCTTTCTGGTCAGGAAAAAGTGGGGAAGATGTCGCTGAGGGTGTGACACCGCAGCTAGTCTCTGAAAGACGTGGGAAAGGAGGACAAAGACAGTTCTGATCAAGAGACCACAGAACTAAAAAGTGAAGACATAGAAGTGGCCAATTTTTCCCCAAAGAAGTGTAATTTTGACATTCTTTTGCTCTAAGGGACTACCATGATGATTTACCTACCAATGATAGGAAAATGGACAATTCGGTTAGCAAGACGTGGAAGATGAAGGGACTCATACGTAGAAGATAGAAGTAGAGAGTTATTTTAGGCTTGTTATATTAGGGACAAAGAAGTTCCAGGTTTGGGCTGGGAGTGTAGCTCAGCAGCATGGCACTTCCTGGCAAGCACGAGGTCCTGAGTTTAATTCCTGGTACCAAAAATAAAAGAAGTTCTGGGTAAAACTTTTAAGAGAGAAATAAAGAGATGACAAAGAAGGAAACGTCCTAGAGAAGAGGACGACCTAAGGGAGACATGAGAAGGAAGCAGGAGCACATAATGCGGGAGGTGAGGATGATCAAAGTGCGTTACGTGCAGGAATGGACATCCCAAAGCACAACGCATTACCGTGTAAACTAGTATGCAGTAATAAAGTAAAATTTTGAAAAGAAACTTGGAAATTTGATCCTAGAGATTAGAAGGAATCCCTGATGAAACAATAAAGACTTGGCAATGCTTCTCTTCTGAGCAATATCCCAAATACATGGGCACGTATTAAGTAGCCTATTAAAGAAACTTGGTGACATTAATCGTGTACCTCGGAATGCAAAGTAAGTAGTGAAGGAAACAGAATCAGGACCATATTTACAAGGGCAAAGATAAGATGCACGATGCCAATGCACAGAAGCTTCTTAAAGATAAAATGAGTATTTACATCTCATCACATATGGCACAAAGAGATTTAAACAATATAGAAAAATGTGATCCCCAACTCTGACTTCTCAGACATCTTTCATGTTATTTGAAAGAAAGCAGGTCTGGCGCTCTGGATTCATGGTTGCATTAATCTACACTAACTGATGGGCACTAACTAATTCGCTGAGTGGAAGAGGGTGAAGAGAAATTAGGAAGACTGATGACAAAGGATTTTGATAGGTTTTCAAGATGTTCACTGACTGAAGATATTTGTGTCTGCAGCACTTACCTGTTTCTGTGTAACTAATTGTCTCCAAGAATTTACTGGTTTGATACAACAATCCAGTCATGCCTTGGGGGGGGGGGTCTTTTACTTCGTGGTCACATAGATGACAATAAACACATCAATCAGGGCTGCAGCCACAGATAAAGCCTCTCTCAGCTGTTAACAAGAACCCATTTCTGAACATGGAGACCTGTCTTTTCCTGGCTATTTGTCAGAGGCCACCCTTTATTCCTGGGCGGGTAATCGTCCTTCTCCATCAGGGGAGCTGAGCAAGAAGAGCCAGTGAGAGAATCTCAGCAAGACAAACCTCACGGGACTGGGGAAATAGCTCAGTGGCATGGCACGTGCCTCGTAAGCATGAGGTCGTGAGTTCAATTCCTGATACCACCAAAAAAAGACATAAAAGGCAAACCTCACAGTTTTATTACTTAAGCTCTGAAGTGATATGTCATTGCATCTGCCATATTTTATTTCCTAGAACACACAACAACCAGCCCACAACCAAGGAGAACTATACAGGGACATGATGTGCTATGTGAATGTCAGTTGATGTTCTATGAATGCCAGTTTGGGGGACAAAATGTCCCCCCAAAGTCCCACATGTTCAGAGGTGGGGCTTTAGGACAGTGATTGGTTCATAAGTGCTCCAACTCCATTACCAGATGGGTCCAGTGGTGGAGTCACAATTTGATGGCACCGTGGGGTGAGGACAGGAGGGGAGGCCCCGTAGCAGGGACTGGGCCATGGGTGTGAGGCCCTTCCCTCCAGCTCTGTCCCTCTCTGCCGGCCTGCTGGCTACCAGACAGTGCATAGCCTGTTTCCGCCCCACCATTTTTCCGTGTTCGTTCTTCCTCACCACAAGCTTAAAGGCAAGGAAAGCACCGTATCACCAAGCTACATCCCCATCCCTTTCAAAAATTTTAAATTTTGAGGTAGAGTTTCACTGTGTTCCCCAAGCTGGCCCCAAGCTTGCAATCTGCCTGCCTCTACGAGAGTAGCTGAGATTACAGGAATGTGCCATCCTCCCTCCATTTCTCTAAACAGCTCTTGGGTGCTAATCGTACCTTGCCTAGAAAATGGCCTCCTTAATTTTCTTTCCCAGCCCTCTATCTCTATTTGTTACTTTATATTGCTGCCTGAGTTATAGCTTTCAAACCCAAATCTGATCATAATATTCACTGATTAAGATCTTTCAGGTGAACTATATTACATACGTACCATCTGAGCATCTTACCCCATCAGCTATGCTTAACGCCACATCCTTCCTCACCCTGGACTGACGGTTATGAATGCTTCCGTGTTTCAAAGTGGACTGTATCCTGACCGAGGTGGTGAGTATTGCTCTATCTCTTTGATTTTCAAGGCCAGTCATACAGCAGGGGCTCAGTAAACACCCAATGAAAGGATAAATCAACTCAAATAATGTCAAAGGACCCTAGCCAGCTAATAAAACCATCTTAAGCAGTTTGTTGTTTAAAGTATTTCATAGACATTTCCACTCAAAGCAAGTCAGATTTGCAGTGACTGAGCTGACCAGTAGAGACACATTTGCAAGCAAGCAGACCTCTGCTGTCTCCTACATCAAACCATTCTGTGCTGCTTGTACTGTGCACACTTCAAGGTGTAAACTTAGCAGCACATCAGCACTCACAGCTTCCCCATCTCCTTTCTTGACCTGCTGGCTCACTCAGGGGCTGCCCTTAAAACTGACCATTTGTGTGGCTCAATTTTGTCACCATGTCAGCTTGGCTTGTTAGCAATTTATGTGCGGTCCAAGTTTCTGGAACTTAAAGGTCATAGAATGTTAATAAAAGACTAAAGGTTATTATCATTTATCTGCTTTCTTTATGGGCATATTTGAGTAACAGGGAGATTGTATGTATAATCATGAAGGAAAGAGCACAGTACTTTCCCACAGAACTGGGAAAAGTATAAAATGGCAAAATAACCATCATGTCTGTATGTTAATTTACCACTCAAGAAAATCAACTAACACTGTCTTAGTGGCATTTGTCTAAGTAACATTTTCCTCTTCTTTGCTGTGATTTGAGAGTTCTGCTGCTCTGCCCCAAGCAGACTCCCCTCAGATGACCTCATTTTTCAAAACAATGAATGCCTTCTGAAAATAAAAGGTCACGTTACAGATATGGGGGTGCAGCTTGGCGGTAGAGCATTGCTTAGTATGTCCAAGGCCCTGAGTTCTATCCTGTACAGCTTTCGGTACCACCACAGGATGACCTAAGAAAACACTGCCCTAGACAGGCAAGAGTACTTGGAAAAACCAAAGCACTCTTTGATGGTTTGAGCAGGAAACATCATGTGAATTGAAAGCTCCAGCATCTTCCCCTCAAATTGTAGTTGTCTGGGGAAACTGAATCAAGGCAACTCATAAGAAATTTTTCCCTAAAGACTGACTTGTGTGCCAGTTATCTTGGTTGTCAACTTGACTGGACTGAGAAACACCGATGAAATTAGTAAAGCACAGTGCTGGATGCACCCCATTATGTCTGTGAGGGTATTCCAGAGGTGACAGGCATGTGCAACAGCAAACTGAGGGGTACACTGCCCTGAATGAGGACTGCACCACCTAATAGGGTGAGGTCCTGGATGGAATAAAGGCAGCTGGAGGAAACCCACCAGCACTAGCTCCCTCTCGGTCTGCTTCCTGGCTTCTGTGAGGTGAGCAGTTTTCCTGCACCATGTTCTTTCCTTTTTACAGGCCTGAAACTATAGACTCAGCTGACCATGGACTAAAACCTCCAGAACCATGAACCAAAATAAACATTTCCTCCTTTCATTTGTTAGCTTCCTGTATTTTTTCCACAGGGATAAAAAGCTAACACAACTTATTTCAAGACTATCTGGTCTTAAAGTAACAGTCAAGAAATTTTAAATTGTTTCCTGGTGACACCAACGTGACTCACTTTCTCTGTGCCATATTGAATCTGATAATTTACTGCATCGAGTTTGGGAAACCACTTCAAACTGCCTGGTACTTCACAAACTTCAATACCCGTGTGTTCTTTCCTAGAGGGTATTGCTGTGTGGATTCACCTCCAGGCCCCCTCTGTACTTATCACAGGAGGTGCAAAGAGCAGAGAAGGCCATTTGGTGCCAGCACCTGATTGATTACTCCTCGCAAATGTGCCTTCTCTTGAGATGTCACCATAAAAGACTGGGAAACAACGTATGATACCCAGGGTGGCCTATAAATGACATAAGAGGAAGCTCAAAATTTAAAAAATCAATCTTGTAATAAAACATTGAATTAGAGTTAATAAAACCCCTCAATTTGCCTAACATTTTTTAAGATTGCAAACACTTCTACTGACCAGCTAGAATGTTGCTTTAGATATCGGTTCTTGACACTACTTTAAAAGGGCAGTAATGTGCTGACTCTCCTGTGCTCGGATTGTTCTGAGTCTGTTTGTGATAAGACAAAGGAATGACCCATGGAAGACTATGGGGCTGGTCTGTGCTCAGTCTCTTCCCTACTCAGCTATCTTCATTCCACTTCTCAGGCCAAGGATTAGTGATAATTTACCAGTTAAAGCAGTCTAAGAGCGAGGCATGGTGGTGCATGCCTGTAATACCAGCACTGGGGAGGATCACTGAGAGTTCAACGCCAGCCTGGGTCAGTGAGTTCAAGACCAGCTTGAACTGCATAGTGAGACCCTGTCTCAAAAAGACCAATAAATAAATAAATAAATAAATAAATAAAAAGGCAGTTTATTTTTTAAAATTATGTTCACTTTCAATTCTCTTATGAAATTTAATTTTGGGGGGATTTTTATTTTGTAAATACATTCACCTCAATTAAGTTACAATATGTACTTCTGTATAATTTATTCATTTAAAAAGTACTTATTGGTTCTGGGCATACTGATATGGGTAAGTTGTAGCTATACATGTTAGCATAATATGATATAATATTTTTGTTCCTATTTTATGATCTCCCTAGCATGATTTCTAAATAATTAAAGTGTACTTCAAATTAAAGTGAAGGTAAAATACAAACTCTGGTACATGAATTTATAATGAGATCAAATTCTAAGGAAATTGAATTTCTCTCTTATAATTAGTCTATTCTTTGCCCTTTAAAACCAAGAAACAGAGCTCTTTAAACTTCAAGTTTGTGCACACTATACTTTAGAAAGTCCACAGTCAGAGATTTTTGTCAAAATATAATTTACAAAGCACATTTGGTCCCACTGGTGACACAGGAGCAGCCAGAGACTGGGTAATCTGAGAAATTTTAACAGAGGGACTATGAAGAGCACAGGGAAAATATGTAAGAAATTTTTTTAAAAAGTGTCCAAGGGAGCTGGCCTCCGGGAGGAGCGGGGGAAGGGCTGGCGCCTCCAAGGAGGAAGAGAAGATACTGCACAGTTTCTCTGTTGCTTTCACACTCCAGGAATTTCACAAGCTCATGGATTGCAGCCATTCAAAATTTAATTGAGCAAGTTGATACAGTGGTAGTTTCTAGGCTCTTCCACTCTTTTTCTCTAGCTTGCTTTTGCTCCAAATAAATTTTAATTCTCAAATAAGTTAATTCTACAAATTTTAAGTTAAAATAGAAAATATTTTGTTTAATCTACCTAAATTATTTTGTTTATGCTTTCCTTTTTACCAGATCAAGAGAGAAAATTGCCAAAATAACATAAAGTAATACAGGCAGTGTTGGAAATATAATTTTTAAAAAAGGAAACAAAAATGTGTCAGGGGAAGGACGCTCATTATTTCTTCTGATGTGAGCTTCCCCTGACATTCCCGAGATACCACATGCTGCGAGAACAAATGAGTGAGCTGTGTGGTGCTGAAGATGTTTCTTTTCCCGCAGTGCGTGGTCCTGATCCCTCTCCTGTCATCTGCCTCCAATGCCACTGTATGTAATACAATGTGTTTCTATGTCTCATTTTAAATCCTTGAGAGCAAGTATCATACTCTACTAAAAGCATACAGCAGGAGCTCAGTTCATGTTTTTCAAGTTTTGAAGCTGAGATACAACAATAAATATCAACTGTTTAGTAGAGGAAATGCTTGGCCCCAGTATGTTTCTGCATCTGCTCCATCATTACTACACATAGGCAGTGTCTCCCGTGTGTTGCTTTCATCCTCTTTAATTAACTCTCTTAGAATGTCTGGGTCCTCAGCTCACCCTGTCTACAGCACAGTTCAAGATGTGTTACAGAAACTGTCAACAAGGTCACAATATCTGAGTTTGCAGATCAAAAGTTCTCCCCATCTCCAAGGCAAAACACATGGAATTAATCATCATAATCTGATTTGCCCTGCCTTTCTGTCTCTTGTTGTCATTTCAAAAATAGGAAATAAAAATTTTGCATCCAGATAAATAACATAAAATAATCAAGTTTATCGCATCCTTCCTATAAATGCTAAGCGCAAGAAGAAAATGTATTGCAGTCTAAAGGCTACCACAAAACTTAGGATCCAAGAATCTATACTGTTTAGTTGCATCTATGTACACAATCAACTTTTAAACCTGAAATACCTAAATGATGTTACACTTCATCATGATCTCAATTATGATTATGTAATCTCTAAATTTCTGTTGGCCACCTAAAGTAGTTCTAATTTATGCAATTCTCAAATGAATTTCAAGTGTCTAGGCAGTACATCCACCACTAATAGTGTATTAAACGTCACCAATATTCATGCACGGTGAGAAACAGACCATACTCATGATAGGCAGGAAGCATTTGAGATGAAAAGGTAGATCCTTAGCCTGCCTTCCTATTTTTACTAGGATAAAGAAGAAATAACTAGAACACTGACTTTGAAAGTAACACTGCGGCTTGGGGTTGTAGCTCAGTGTTAGACTACTTTCCTGATTTGAGGGCCTGGGCTCATTCTCAGCATCAAAATTAATTCACTGATTAATTTTTTAAAAGGAAGAAAGAAGGAAAAGGCAAAGTCGAATGCTATAAAGGTAAAGTAGCTTGGAAAACAGGCTGAAAGAGCTGTTAGGTTACATTACACTCTGTTCTCCTGCATCTTCATCCACCTATTTCCTTTCTGCTTTATAACATCACTGTGATAATAATTTAAATTTTTACCTGGGTATCAATTTGGAAAAAAGTCTCTACAACTCCAACATCTAATACTCTTTAACTTTTAATCCATATATTTTTAATGTCAATGAGATAAACAGTGAACCAAAAATTTAAGAAAGAACTAAGTTGATTCATATGAATAGAACTACTAATTTATGGTAAGGTTTGCATTAAAATTTTCACAAAAATATCTGATCGCATGTGTCTATTACAACAGGAAGAATTTCAAGTTTTGCTTAAAACATTATCAAAATACCTGATTTGTGAGTGGTAGTTTCATCCTTTTTTTTTTTAACCATACATTTGTGTTGAACAACACTCAGCAAAATAATTTAAATTCAGGTTTTTGGAGTTTTTTGGATTATTTAGTTTTTCTGTTTTTTTGTTTTTGATGCAACACTGAGGATTGAACCAGGGCCTTTATACTGAGCTACATCTTTTGCCTTCTTTTTATTCCAAGATAAGTTCTCATTAAGTCAGTAGGTTACCTTGGGTCCTCTAGCCTTAGCTTCACAGAGTGCTAGGATTACAGGTGTGCACCACTATGCCGAGCTTAATTATATTCTTTCATGACAGGCAAGCCAAATTTCTCTTGATTCACTGTCACCAAAATTGTTTATTACATTATATTTATTCTTGTTACCTAAGAAAATATTATATTTTTCTGAGGCCAACTGACTAGCTGTGCTTCTAATCCAACATGGCCTAGTCCTTTCCCCATCTTAGGTTAGCAGGTCAGAAATGAAGGGACTGACTTCCGGGAAGATGGCGACCGGGTAGGCAGCAGAGAAGGAACCTCCCAGAGGATTACCACCCAGACAATGAAATATAGCAATATGAAGACAGAAAGGAGAGAGGTGTGTACCCTGAACCCAAGAAGGATCTGAAATGGGAACTGAAGCCCTAGGAAAGACCAAGCAAAACCTCTCCTGGAGGAAAGGATCGGAGGGCCGCCGCGGCACAGTCAGAGGGAGAAGAGACAAAGAAAGAGGAAGCCACTGCTTCAAACACACCCTCAGCCCAAGCCCTCGTTCCAGCACTCGCAGCTTCAGCTTCGGAGACCCACGCTCATGGAAGCCTCCCGACTTGGCCAGAGGAAAGCAGAGTTCCAAGAGCTGGTCCAGGTCTGGAGAGGAGAGGGCGCAGCCAGGAAAAGAGGCAATGGCGGTTGGGAACTGTTGTCAAATCCAGTGTGAGGATGAGAGGTTGCAACAGGGAGGAGTCCCCACTTTGCAGCAACCTTCCTAATAAGCACGTGGAGGCAAGGTGGAGCCAGAGCAGCCAGTACACACCCCACCACACCCAGCTGTATGCCTGCCTGAGGCTGTGGCCTCCTGCCTCTCCACTCGGTGGGTGGCTGCCAGTGGGGAGCGGTGGGGTGCATTGGCACCCACATCAGAGCCACAGCAACTCCCAGGGATCCAGCCAAGGAACAAACGGGAACTGGAGCACAACAGCAAGAGAGAGCTGCAGATGGAGGTGGCTCACACGGCCCCACGCCCTTCTCACTGCAGCATCAAGCAGGAAGCATGAACTGAGTTACTGGGCTTCAGCTCCCACCCTGAACGCTCTCTGTGAGCACCTTGAGCCTCGGCGGCCTGTGCAATCACCCTGTTCCTGACAGCAATGGGACGAGTCCATGGGCTTCAGGACTCACCCCAAACTACTAATATGAGCAACAAGAGTGTCTCCATACTGCTTGCATATATGAACCTTATATGAACCCATGGCGACCGGGTAGGCAGCAGAGAGAGAACCTCCCGGAGGAATGCCACTCAGACATAGCAGTGTGGCAACATGTGAAGGACAGAGAGGAAAGAGGTGGATATCCTGAACTCGAG